>ML259776.1:6612-36243 GCA_005239495.1 Nicotiana undulata | reverse complement strand
TTGCATTGAGTTGGGATCGTACGATGGTGAGTTGAGAAACAATACTGAGTATTGGAAAGTGAACAATTGAGAATAAAGATAAAAAAATTCGGATAATGAGGAAGAAAACAATGATATAACTATGAACAACTTACAAAGAAAGATTATGTTTGAGATCAGTTACTGTTGATGTTTACATGTTCGTATACTTGATGTACTTTCTCACATGAGTTATTGCTCAGCATGTAGTTTATCTTATTTATGTACTGGACCTTAGTGAGTATGTATCCTACCTCTCGTCACTACTCTTTACGAGTTTAGACGGGATACTCACTGGGTACATATATGTTTATATGTACTCATGCTGCACTTTCTTTCTTTTTCTGCACTTGACTGTGCAGGTATTGAGGCTGGTCCGTCTGTTCGTCCGTCAGCTGATAGGTACTGATCGCGGCGTCGCTTCACACGGTGAGCTGTCTTCTTGGCATTCTCTTGACAGCACCTCTGGAGCCTCCTAGTTTCATCTTGCTCAGTCTTTTGTTCCAGACTGCGGCTTGTATATTTTGTATATGTATTTCAGTTGTTGTGTGTATGTAGCCGCCCGTTGACACTGTGACACTAGTCCTGGAACACACTTGTTATGTTACTGATTCGGGGCTGTATATATTGGGCCTAGCTGTGTTGCAGCTTGTTTCTACGGCCTTACCCCATATCGTCATTATATTTCCGCATGTTTACTATTATAGTTGTTCGTTGGCTTGCCTAACCTCGATGTTAGGCGCCATCACGACCTGAACCGGTTTTGGGTCGTGACACTCGCAGCATATCCTCCAAGATTTGAATAGTACGCTCGGATTGTCCGTACCTCTGAGGATGAAACGTTGTACTCAACTCAACCCGGGTGCCCAAATCACGCTGACATACTCTCCAGAAATGTGAGGTAAACTGCGTGCCTCAGTCAGAAATAATGGATATGGGCACACCGTGAAGGCGAACAATCTCCCTGATGTAGATACCTGCTAACCTCTCCGAAGAATAGGAAACTGCCACATAGATGAAATGCACTGACTTGGTTAGCCTATCCACAATGACCCATACTACATCGAACTTCCTCTGAGTCAGTGGGAGTCCAACTATGAAATCCATGGTGATACGCTCCCACTTCCACTCAGGAATCTCAATCTGCTGCATCAATCCACCGGGTCTCTGGTGCTCGCACTTAACCTGCTGACAACTCAAGCACCGAGCCACATATGCCCCAATATCTTTCTTCATCCTCTGCCACCAATAATGCTGACGCAAATCCTGGTACATCTTTGCGGCACCCGGATGAATGGAATACCGGGAACTATGGGCCTCCTACAATATCAGCTCACGAAGGCCATCAACATCAGGCACAAAAACACGGCCCTGCATCCTCAAGACTCCATCATCACCAATTGAAACCTGCTTGGCACCTCCGTACCGAACCGTATCCCTAAGGACACATAAATGACGATCATCATACTGCCGGTCCTGAATACGATCGAACAATGAAGAACGGGCCACAGTATAAGCTAAAACACTACCAGTCTCAGAAACATCCAATCTCATGAACCAATTGTCTAAAGCCTGAACATCTAAAGCAAGTGGTCGCTCCCCGACTAGAATATAAGCAAGACTACCCATGCTGACTGACTTTCGGCTCAAAGTATCGGAAACCACATTGGCCTTTCCCGGATGATACAAGATGGTAATGTCGTAGTCTTTCAACAGCTCTAACCATCTTCTTTGCCTAATATTCAACTCTTTCTGCTTGAACAAATATTGCAAACTCTTATGATCTGTGAACACCTCACATGACACACCATACAGATAATGCCTCCAAATCTTCAGCACATGGACTATGGCTGCTAACTCTAAATCATGAACTGGATAGTTCTTCTCATGAACCTTCAACTGACGTGAAGCATAAGCTATAAACTTGCCATCCTGCATCATCACTGCACCAAGTCCAACCCGTGAAGCATCACAATATACGGTATATGTCCCTGATCCAGAGGGCAAAACCAACACCGGTGTCGTGGTCAAGGCTGTCTTGAGCTTCTGAAAGCTTGCCTCACCTGGTGCGGGAATCATAGCACGGGAACCCTGACGCTGAGAACCACTCGAAGCTCGGGGGAAAAACCTAGAAATGTGCCCTGGACCACCACAAGCATAACAAGATCTCTGTTGCTGAGACTGTTGGCCCTGAAACTGTCCCTGTCAACCAGAATAACCACTCTGAAAGCTCTGGAACGGCAGTGCACTGATAGGAGTTGGTGGTGCACTACGGGATACCTGAAGTGCTGACCGGAATGGTCTAGAAGGATGATCTCTGCCAAAAGAATCCCTGCCTCCAGATGAGGCACCACCGAATCGGCCAAAATGATGAGGTCTCTTGTCAGACCCCTGACCACTTCCCTGTAATAAGACCATCTCTACTCGCTTGGCCACATTGGTCGCCTCCTAAAATGAAATATCAGTACATGTCTCTCTGGCCATATGTAGTCTAATCGGCTGAGCTAGCCCCTCAATAAACCTCTTCACCCTCTCTCGTTCGGTGGGGAGTATCATGATTGCATGTCGGTCCAAAGTGATGAATCTGGTCTCATACTGTGTAACTATCATAGATCCCTGCTGGAGACGCTCAAACTACCTCCGGAGGTCCTCTCTCTGGGTTATTGGAAGAAATTTCTCCAAGAAAAACTCGGAGAACTGATCCCAAGACAAAGGCGAAGATCCAGTTGGTTTGGTCATGCAATAATCCCTCCACCAAGTCTTGGCAGAACCCGAAAGACGGAAAGTAGCAAAATCGACCCCATTGGTCTCCACAATCCCCATGTTCCAAAGAACCTCAAAGCAACTGTCTAAGTAATCCTAGGGATCCTCTGATGGTGCACCACTGAAAGTAGTAGGAAACAACTTGGTGAACTGGTCCAATCTCCATAAAGCATCAGCAGACATAGCTTCTCCCTCAACGTCCTGTGCCACAATACCCGGCTGAGCTACCCCAACTGTCTGAGGTGCTGGAGTCTGGAACTGAGAGGCTAACTGCTCTGGTGTGCGGGTGGCAGGAGTCTGGGCCCCTTCCCCAGCCTAAGTGACGGCTGGTGTTGTAGGAAGTAGACCTGCCTGAGCCACGCTCTCCATAAGGCCTACTAAACGGACCAGAGCGTCCTGAAGTACCGGGGTGGCAATGAACCCCTCTGGGACCTGAGCTGGTCAAACTGGAAATGTCTAAGCAGGAACCTCGTCAGCAAACTCTACCTGAGGATCCTCCACTGGGGCTGCTACTCTGGGCTGAGTCCTGCCCCTACCTCGGCCTCTAGTACGGCCTCGTCCTCGTCCTCGACCCCTCGTAGGTGCTGGAACTGGAGGATCGGGCTGCTGATCGGTAGATGAGGAAGCACACATTCTCGCCATCTGCGAGAGAATAGAAGAGAAACTCAGTTAGCATTTAGAACTCAAATCGCACGATAGAGAAGAATAGATGTGAAGTTATTCCTAACTTTGCATCCTATGGGGGATAAGTACAGACGTCTCAGTACCGATCCCTCAGACTCTACCAAGCTTGTCCATGAATTGTGAGACCTAGGCAACCTAGTGCTCTGATACCAATTTGTCACGACCCGAAATTTCCCACCGTCAGGACCGTGATGGCGCCTAACGTTGAACCCGTTAGGCAAGCCAACGTGAATATTCAAGTCTGTTATAGTCCTTTATTATTAAATGAGAACAAGTGAAATACGACCTTTTCATAAATAAAAGAATAAAATGAACAGGCTAAAAGTACATAACTCAATCCACTGATTTTACGAATTTTCAAAATAACCAAAACCCAGATCTTTGGAGTCACAATGTCACGGACTATCTACGAATAATACATGTAAGGGTCTGAAAGAAGTAAATACATTTGTTTCTGAAATAGCTAAAAACAGAAATAGAGAAGTGGGAGGGGACACCAAGGCATGCGCATGCCTGCAGGACTACCTCGGTGTCTCCGTGTGGACTGAAGGAACCCTCCTAGCTCTAGTGTCCACAGGGTCCTGTACTAGAATCTGCACAACAAAAGATGTGCAGGTGTAGTATCAGTACAACCGACCCCATGTACTAAGTAAGTGTTGAGCCTAACCTCAGTGAAGTAGTGATGAGACTAGGACACGACAACCAAGATAACCTGTGCAATTTAATAATACTTGGAAGGAATAATAATAAAGCAGGGATAAACAACTAAGTACAAAAGAAAAAGGGAACATGCTGGGGGAAAAGAGATGGCAATTAACAAGAATAAATAAATAAGACAACAGAGTAAATATCAAAATAATAGCAGGAATTAACAACACAGAGAAAAGCAGTGCACGACATCACCCTTCGTGCTTTTACTCTTATCCTAGCCAAATAATAAATGCAAGTACACGGCATCATCCTTCGTGCTTTTACTCTCCTCCTCACAATAATCAATAAAAACGGCACGGCATCACCCTTCGTGCTTTTACACTCTCATCCTCACAATAAACAATACACGACATCACCCTTCGTGCTTTACACTCTTACTCACAGAAATCAATGCACATCATCACCCTTCGTGCTTTACACTCTTACTCACCCAAACAATATCAATAACAGAAGTTTGGCAAGGAAGGAATCAACAACATGAACCATGACAACAAATCACAACATCCTGGCAAGGGAACCACAATAGAAATATCACCGTCCCAGCAAGGGACACAACTATAACCAATCTCACTCAAGTACATAACTTTACAAAATATTTCTCAACCGAAACAAATACTCAACAATATTCACAATCAAGAATTTCCATCAAATGAACAACCACCAAAGTGAAATTCAATCTATAACGCAGTAAATATCAATGAAATCACATAATTCATAATATCCGACTCACGGGAACACCAACATATAGGTACTCGTCACCTCACCTATACGTTGAACATGGTATAAACACATAGCAAATAAGAGTCAATGCCTATTCCCTCAAGCTAAAGTTAGGCCAAACACTTACCTCGACTTCCACGACCAAAATCAAGCCTCAATCACGGCCTTTCCTTTTGAACTCGACTCCAAATCAATTGTATCTAGACATAATTGACTCAATAACATCAATAAACTCTAAATAATTCAATTCCAATGCTTAATTATAGGGTTTCTAACATTCTTCCCAAAAAGTCAAAAATCGACCCCGAGCCCGCTTGGTCAAAACACGAGGTTCAGACCAAAACCCGATCACCCTTTATCCCACGAGCCCGAATATGTAATTAGATTCAAAATCCGACCCCAAAACGAGGTCTAGATTCCAATTAATCAAAAAGCCCTAACTCTATCCAAATCCTTAATTTTCTACCCTTAAAATCATGATTTTAGGCCTAGAAATCTAATGGGTGTTGATAAAAATTGAAGAAAATGAGTCTAAGATTACATACCTATGAATTTGTAGTGAAGTTCTCTTTCAAAAATCGCCCAATTTGGAGTTTGGAAGAAGAAGTTATGAGGTTTTGGTTTAATCCCGTATTGTATTCTGATTTTAAAAATCACTGGGCACAAATACACTATGTGTTCACGGCACGTGCCATGCGTTCGCATAGACTATCTCCTATTAGCCTTTGCGTTCGCACAACCTTGGGTGTGTTCGCATAGGGTTAAAACCTGACCAACCCCCAGCCCTCTCTAAACCTACGCATTCGCATCCCACTGAGTGCGTTCGTGTAGAGCTAGTTCCCTGTGCTCCGCGTTCGCACCTGGTGTGGTGCGTTCGCACAGAGTATTCCACCCCCTCCCAAACTTGTTTTGTGCGTTCGCGACTAATCCTATGCGTTCGCATAGTTGTCACGCCCCAACCCTGGAGGACGCGACCGACACTTAATCGAGTGAACCCAGTCAAGCAAGCCTGATTAGCCTTTCCTACCCGACTCATTTACTTCCCGAGATTTTGGCACAACATTGTTTACTGAGTTAGCAGGAGGCAAAACAAAAGCATACATTCATGATATTAACCCATTCTTTCTTATGTACCGATACCAACATTTGGGTCTCCCAAAAACATACTTACTAATTACAATATTTAAGAGATGGGAATACACTTACGAGTTAACCCAACCACTACCCAAAACATACATGACCCACATGAGTGTCTACGGAGCCTCTAGAAATAAGGAAGATGTACATAATCCTGTCGGCGACAAGTCCTCGGCTATACCTTGAAATAGAACAACATCTACAAAAGAGAGCAACATATATTTACACACGGCCCCGGGAGGAAATGGAGTTCACCAGAACTGCTGTAAGGAGGAGGAGAGGGCACCACTATCGACGCTCGTCGCTACCAGCTACAGAACCACCTACAACCATAAGACGATGTAGCACCCTCGGCAAAAGGGACGTTAGTACCATTGAATAATACTATTATGTATGAACACACTCTACTCTAGATAGAATAAACATCGAACATGTAGTAATACAACTAGAGACACCAAATAACAATTCACAGAAATAGGGGAAACACAAACAAGAGTCACCATGTTTTCTTATCCCGCTTTGCCATCTTTTGGATAGTAGTTATTTAAATACAAGTGCCACAATTTTAATACACCACCATGTCGTTCTCACACGGAGCCCGATCTCGACCCGACCGGCTAAGACATCCCAAGTGAGACATTACAACATCATAGTTTCATAATCACCACTGTGAAGTTATCACACGGAGTCCAGTCTCGGCCCGACCGGCTAAGCCATCTCACATGAAATAGTGAGACATTACCAATATCATAGTTCTGATGCGACTACCACCATGTGTACAACATGGAGTCTAATCCCGGTCCGATCGGCTAAGCCATCATAAATCTGAGACATACCACATCAGTTTAATCCTTTAGTTCACATCTCTTCTCATCATTTATCATACAGTTCTTGGCACTTGGGCCTATTTAACCCTCTTACATTACATTCCTCTCTTCAACCATATCATAACTCATCTTTCACATTAACTAAAACCATCACATAAGAGGAGTCGTACACATAGAAAAAGAAAGAACATGGTGATCACAATTCATACTTTCAAATAGCATAACAGCATGGTAGTAACATAGAATAGGATGAAATCAAGAATTTCTCCACTTAACACATAGAACCCATTTACTCTTTAGAGAATCAAAAAAGGGAATTCATACCGTATATTTTAGCACCAACGATTTTATTCTATGAATATTAGAGTTAGCCATACATACCTCAATTTGGGGTTTTTCCTTAATTCCCTACCACAATTCACCGGACCCTTTTAGCACCTTAAATCTAATTCACAATGTAGCACAATCGAACCCAAAACTAGGAATAACGATCATGGCTTAAGTTCACTTGAGAATTGTATCAAACATTAGGTGTTCATTAAGATTGCATGGTCCCCTTTTTAGTGAAAGATTACTCTAACCTATTTCCCTTTACTAGATTAGGTTTACGTTATTACATGCAAGTACAGTTTCCATTCCCATTCCCATGAACTAACCTATCAATGATCCATTTTAACTAAAATCTGGAAATTAAGGTTGGTGTGGTGGAAGCTTACCTCTTAGAGGGAAGAAATTGGTGTCCTTCTTGATTAGTTCCAAGCTTGAGTGGTGATGGAGGATCAATTTGAGGGAATTGGGACATTCTCTCTCTAGAACCCACTCTCTTCTCACTCTAAATTATCAAAAAATGGCTAATATGATGGGGATATGGGTGTTATATAAGTCTGGGGGTTGGGTTTTTAAAATTAGGAAATGGGTGCCGCGACGCAGGTTTACGGTCCGAAATACGATCGCATTTTGGTTATGTGGTCCGCAAACCTGCCGCATAACTGGTCTCCAACCGGGCAAAAGAAAAAGGGTACTACTTAGGTATGCGACAACTATGCGGTCCGCATACCTGTTATGTGGTCGCATAGTGCACCGCATAACTCCCTCCACAAAACTCGAGTGCAAATTTGCGACGAACTATGCGGCCCGCATACACGAAATGCGATCGCATTTTAGGTTGCACAGTTGCCCTCAAAATGGACAGCATGTTGTCCAACTATGCGGCCATTATGCCGTTTGCATACCCGATATGTGACTGCATAGTGGACCGCAGATCTGCATTCTTTCACGAAAATTTTCCTCTAAGTCCGCAGGGTACTTTTCAATCCTAAAGGTCCGAACCGCGGTGAGATTGCTCGCTGCGAAGAATTTCTATAGATATAACAACATAGAGATCTAATAGGGTGTCATTTTGGTTACGTATTTTACGGGTCTTTACAATAGCACAAGACACCAGACACCAGAAAATTGCTGCAACACCAGATTTTCAAGCCTAAAATTATTCCAACGCCTATCCGAAACTCACCCGAGCCCTCGGGGCTCCAAACTAACTATACACACAACCTCAAAAATATCTTACAGACTTACTCGTGTGATCAAATCGCCAAAATAACATCTTAATCAATGAATTTATCATTAAAATCAAAGAAAACTTCCAAAACTTTCAAAACATCAAACTTTGCATCTACGGGTCCGAAACACATCAAATGACTTCCGCTTTTTACCAAACTTTACAGACATGTCATAAATATTATATCGAACTTGTACCGGGCTCCGGAACCAAAATACGGGCCCGATACCACAGATTTCACATATAATTAAACTTTCAAAAATCCTTTATATTTTCAGAAAACAATTTTTTTCAAAAATTTATTTCTCGGGATTGGGACCTCGAAATTCGATTCCGGGCATACGCCCAAGTCCCATATTTTCCTACGGACCCTCCGAAACCGTCGAATCACGGGTCCGGATCCGTTTACTAAAAAATGTTGACCAAAGTCAACTTAATTCAAATTTCAAAAACAAAACTATTTTTCTCAATTTTTCACATAACGGCTTCACGTCTATACACCCGGGCTGCACACGCAAATCAAGGTGGGATAAACGGAGGTTTTCATGACCTCGGAACACGAAACTAACTTATAAAACACGGGATAACCTTTTGGGTCATCACAGATTCCTAGTTCTTTGATCGCGCGAGCAAGTTCGTATAATGATATTACACTTGTGTGCATGTCTGGTTTGGAGATTAAGGGTGCTTAGGTGAATTTCGGATTGGCTAAAGAGTGGGTTTTGAACTAAGAAAGTTGCTGGTGTGACCTGGTGTGCAGGTCTCGCACTGGTCTCGCAATTGTGACATATGGCCAAGTCTGTGTGCACGCATTTGCGAACACCCTCTTCGCAATTGCGAAGATGACTTGGGCAACAGGGATTGCATTTGCGATCATTTGATCGCTTTCGCGACCTGTCCAAGTTCACATTTTCGAACATATCATTGCAAATGTGATGACAGCTGAGAAGTGGGGAGTTCACTTTTGCGATTTCTTTTTCGCATTTGCGAAGTTCGCAATTGCGAATCCAAGTTCGCATTTGCGATATCTGCTCCTGGACAATTAGCTGAGGCATGAGACTTTTGCCTCACCTTTCATATTTTGGAACCCTAAACACCCTAGAGGCGATTTTTTCAAGAGGATTTCCTTCTTAATAACTTTGGTAAGCAACTTTAATCTATTTCTTTTCAATTACCCATTACTTTTCAAGTGTTTTCAACAATAAATCTAGGACTTTCATGGTAGAAATTAGGGATTTGGGTAGAAATGTTCGGGAGTACAACATGCAATTCAACACCCTTGACAAATATACTCCCTTACTTTAGGCCGAGAAGAGTGATATAGTACATCAATTTGAGGGTGGTTTGGGACCGCATTTGATCAACGAGTGTACCACTACTTCCTTGAGTCTGAACATGGACATTGCTCGCATTCAAGCCTATGCGCAGAGCTTGGAGGACAAAAAAAGGAAACACCGAGCTGCTCGAGAGCATGATTAGGGCAATCACAAAAGAGTCCGGTCTACGAGTGATATGGAAGAGTCACGAGGTAAGTCTAGACCTCCGTTTCTTCAGCAACTATCTTATCAGGTGGCTCATGCAGTGTCACACTCCCAGGGTCAGCATCATGACTGGTTCGTTTAGTCTGGTCAAGGTCAGAGCTCCTAGTTTAGTGGAGATGCTAGACAAATAAGGCACCGGGTGCCGTGATGCAACCGATGTGGAAGTAGTTATTTCGGTATTTGTCGCCAGGGTTCATACATATGCTATTCTTGTGGTTAGCCCGTACATTATGTAATTTTGCCCAGTAAGGAATATGGGAAATACGATTCCACCATCTGGATCAACAGAAGCTTCATCATCATCAACACACCCTCATGAGAAAGGCATGCAGCCGTCAGTAGGAAGGGGTAGAGGTAGAGGTGAATCGTCAATCTCGGGTGGTCAATATAATCGTATCTATGCATTATCGGGACGACAGAACTTAGAGTCATCACCGGACGAAGTCACAGGTATATTATCCGTTTTCTCCATAAATATGTATCCTTTGATAGATCCAGGTTCTACCTTGTCGTATATTTCCATATTTGTTTTCGGATAAATGTGGTAAAGTAACTAAATTGTTACAAAAACTGTTTGAAGTGTCCAAACCCGTGGACAAGTCTTTGGTAGTTAGGCGGGTTAATCGGGTCTATGATGTGATGACTTATGACCACCATACCTTGGATGATTTGAATGAATTAGTAATGATGAAATTTGATGTTATTATGGGCATGGATGGGTTAGACTCTTGCGTTTAACCTCCTTTAATTTGCGTGCGCAGTCCGCATCTATGTTTGAAAGATTTTTATGTGAAACATTAATAAAAATATGAAATTTTTCCGTAAAATGCATTTGAGTTGACTACTACCAACATTTTGTGTAAATGGGCCCGGATCACTATTTTGAATGTCCCACTAGGTCCGTATCGTAATTTGGGACTTGGGCGTATGCTCGAAATCAAATTCGTAAGTCCCTAACTTAATTAACGTAATTTGTATAAAACTAGAAATTTAAAGGTTTAAAGAATTCTTAAGTTTGACTGTAGATTGACTTTGTTGCAACCGAGTTCGGATTTCGGTTATGGAACTTGGTATAAACACATTTAAGTATTTATGACTTGTCTACTACTTTTGGTGCTAAACAGAGTTGATTTGACGTGATTCAGAAGTCCGATTGAAAATTTTATGTTCTCGAGTTTCTTCGAAAATATGATTCATTTTAATGTCCGATTCGTAGTTCTTTGATCGCATGAGCAAGTTCGTATGATGATATTACACTTGTGTGTATGTTTGGTTTGGAGCTCAAGGGGGCACAGGTGAATTTCGGATAGGCTAAATAGTGGTTTTTGAACTTAGAAAGTTGATGGTGTGACTTGTTGTACAGTTATCCCACTAGTCTTGTAATTGTGACTGGCCAAGTCTGTGATGCACGCATTTGCGAACATCCTCTTCACAATTCTGAAGATGTCCTGGGCAGCAGGGATTGCATTTGCGATCATTTGATCTCTTTTGCGACTTGTCCAAGTTCGCATTTTCGAACATATCATTGCAAATTCGATGGCTCTGAGATGTGTGGGAGTTCGCTTTTGCGAATCCAAGGTCGCATTTGTGACATCTGCGCCTGAAACAATAGCTGAGGCACGGGATTTTTGCCTCACCTTTTATATTTTGGAACCCTAAACACCCTAGAGGTGACTTTTCCAAGAGTATTTTCTTCTCAAAAACATTGGTTAGAAACTTTAATCTATTTCTTTTCAATTACCCATTACTTTTCAAGTGTTTTTAACAATAAATCTAGGACTTTCATGGTAGAAATTACGGATTTGGGTAGAAGTGCTCGGGAGTACAACATGAAATTCAACACCCTTGACAAATATGCTACCTTACTTTAGGTCGAGATGAGTGACAGAGTACATCAATTTGAGGGTGGTATGGAACTGCATTTGATCAACGAGTGTACCACTACTTCCTTGAGTCTGAACATGGACATTGCTCGCATTGAAGCCTATGCGCAGAGCTTGGAGGATCGAAAAAGGCAAACACGATCTGCTCGAGATCATGATCGGGGCAACCACAAAAGACTCCGGTCTACAGGTGATATGGGTGAGTCACGAGGTAAGTCTAGACCTCCGTTTCATCGACAACTATCTTATCAGGTGGCTCATGCTGTGTCACACTCCCATGGTGAGCATCGTGACTGGTTTGCTCATTCTGGTCAAGGTCAGAGCTCCTAATATAGTGGAGATGCTAGAAAAATGAGGCACCCAGTGCCGCGATGAAACCGATGTGGTAGTAGTCATATCGCCAGGGTTCATACGTATTCTATTCTTGTGGTCAGCCTGCACATAATGTGATTTTTCCTGGTAAGGAATATGGGCAATACGATTCCACCAACGGGATTTGCAGAAGCTTCATCATCATCAACACACCTTCATGAGAAAGACATGCAACCGTTAGTAGGAAGGGGTAGAGGTAGAGGTGAAATGTCTAACTCGGGTGGTCAATATAATCGTATATATGCATTATCGAGACGACAGAACTTAGAGTCATCACCGGACGTAGTCACAGGTATATTATCCGTGTTCTCCATAAATATGTATCCTTTGATAGATCCAGGTTCTACCTTGTCGTATATTTCCTCATTTGTTTCAGATAAATGTGGTAAAGTACCTGAATTGTTACAACAACTGTTTGAAGTGTCCACACCCATGGACGAGTCTTTGGTAGTTAGGCGGGTTAATCGGGTCTATGATGTGATGATTTATGACCACTATACCTTGGATGATTTGAATGAATTAGAAATTATGAAATTTGATGTTCTTATGGGAATGGATTGGTTAGCCTCTTGCGTTTAGCCTCCATCGATTTGCGTGCGCAGTCCACGTCTTTTTCCAAAAGATTTTTATGTGAAAAATTAATAAAATATGAAATTTTACCTTAAAATGCATTTGAGTTGGCTACTATTAACGTTTTGTGTAAACGGACCCGGATCACTATTTTGAAGGTCCCACTGGATTCGTATCATAGTTTGGGACTTGGGCGTATGCTCGAAATCAAATTCGAAAGTCCCTATCTTGATTAACGTAATTTGTATAAAACTAGCAATTTTAAGGTTTAAAAAATTCTTAAGTTTGACCGTAGATTGACTTTGTTGCAACCGAGTTCGAATTTCGGTTCCGAAACTTGGTATAAACTCATTTCAGTATTTATGACTTGTCTACTAAGTTTGGTGCTAAACGGAGTTGATTTGACGTGATTCAGAAGTCCGGTTGAAAATATCATATTCTCGAGTTGCTTTGAAAATATCATTTATTTTAATGTCCAATTCGTAGTTCTTTGATCGTGCGAGCAAGTTCGTATGATGATATTACACTTGTGTGCATGTTTGGTTTGGAGCTTGAGGGGCTCAGGTGAGTTTCAGATTGGCTACAGAGTGATTTTTGAACTTAGAAAGTGTTTGGTGTGACCTGGTGTGCAGGTCTCGCACCGGTCTTGCAATTGTGACATATAGCCAAGTCTGTGATGCACGCATTTGCGAACATCTTATTCGCAACTGCGAAGATGGTCTAGGCAGCGGGGATTGCGGTTGAGATCATTTGATCGCTTTTGCGACCTATCCAAGTTCACATTTTCGAACATATCATTGCAAATGCGATGACAGCTGAGATGTGGGGAGTTCGCTTCTGCGATTGCTTCTTCGCATTTACGAAGTTTGCAATTGCGAATCCAAGGTCGCATTTGCGATATCTGCGCCTGGATAAATAGCTGAGGCATGAGACTTTTGCCTCACTTTTCATATTTTGGAACCCTAAACACCCTAGAGGCGATTTTTCCAAGAGGAGTTTCTTCTCAAAAACTTTGGTAAGCAACTTTAATTTATTTCTTTTCAATTAGCCATTACTTTTCAAGTGTTTTCAACAATAAATCTAGGCCGAGATGAGTGATAGAGTACATCAATTTGAGGGTGGTCTGGGACCGCATTTCATCAACAAGTGTACCACTACTTCCTTGAGTCTAAACATGGACATTTCTCTGTTCAAGCCTATGCGCAGAGCTTGGAGGATCAAAAATGGAAACAACGAGCTGCTCGAAAGCATGATCGGGGCAACCAAAAAAGAGTCCGGTCTACGGGTGATATGGGTAAGTCACGATGTAAGTCTTGACCTCCGTTTCTTTGGAAACTATCTTATCAGGTGGCTCATGCAGTGTCACACTCCCAGGGTGAGCATCGTGACTGGTTCGCTATCCATGTTCTCCATAAATATGTATCCTTTGATAGATCCAGGTTCTACCTTGTTGTATATTAATATGGTAAAATACCTGAATTGTTACAATAACTGTTTGAAGTGTCCACACCCGTGGGCGAGTCTTTGGTAGTTAGATGGGTTAATCGGGTCTGTGATGTGATGATTTATGACCACCATACCTTGGATGATTTGAATGAATCAGAAATGATGAACTTTGATTTATTATGGGCATAGATTGGTTAGCCTCTTGTTATGCCACGGTGGATTGCTGGAAAAAAATATTTTGTTTTATCTTTCTGGGAGAGCCTGTTCTCAAAAGGAAGGGCGATGTTGCAGCGCCAAAAGGGAAGTTTATTTCTTACCTTAAGGCTCGAAAGATGATTATGGAAAGATGTTTCTATTATTTGGCGCGAGTACGAGATGCGGTGGTAAACCATCCAACCCATCAATCAATTTCAATTGTTAATGAATTTCCCGACGTGTTACATGACGAGATCTCGGGTATCCCACCAGAGAAGGAGATTGAGTTTGCCATCAATGTGCCACCCAACACGCAACCGATATCTATTTCTCCGTACAAGATGGCTCTTTCCGAGTTGAAGGAATTAAAAGATCTGTTGAAGAACCTTCTTGATAAGGGATTCATCTGACCCAATACGTCCCAATGGGAAGCCTAGTATTGTTTTTTCGAAAGAAAGATGGTTCATTGAGGATGTGTATTGATTACCAAACCTGAATAAGGTAACCATCAAGAATTAATATTCTCTCCCTAGAACCGATAATTTATTTGACCAATTGGAAGGTGCTAAATATTTTTCAAAGATTGATCTCAGATCTAGGTATCACCAGTTAAAGTTCAAGGAGGAATATGTTCCAAGCACAGCCTTTCAGATCAAATATGAGCATTACGAGTTTCTCGTCATGTCTTTTGGCCTAACCCATGCACGAATGACCTTAGCGGATCTGATGATTCTAGTGTTTAGACCATTCTTGGATATCTTTGTGATTGTATTCATTGACGATATTTTAGTGTACTCTTGATTGGATACAGAGCACGCAGAGCATTTGAGAAAGGTCCTACACACACTCTGGGATCACAAGTTGTACGCCAAACTTTCCAAATTTGATTTCTGGTTGAACTCGATGGATTTTCTTGGTAATATAATATAGGGATAAGGTATCAAAGTTAAAGGTCAAAAGGTTGAAGTAGTTAAGAAATGGCCGAGGCCCACAACTCCTATCAAGGTACGCAACTTCTTAGGCCTAGCCGGTAACTATCAAAGGTTTTTGGAAACTTATAATCTATAGATTCTCCACTAACGAAGTTGACACATAAGGAAGCTAAATTCCGGTGGGCCGACAATTGTGAAATGAGCTTCCAAGAATTAAAGGATAGGTTAACCTCAACACCAGTTCTAACTCTCCTTGAGGGACCCGGGGGGTACGCTATATATTTTGACTCCAAAGTGGGATTGGGTATTGTACTAATACAACACGGGAAGGTTGTTGCTTATGCTTCGAGACAACTTAAGAAGCACAAGCTGAATTACCCCGCTCATGACTTGGAGTTAGCAGCCATTATATTTGCCTTGAAAATATGGCGTCACTATCAATATGGAGTTCATGTCAACATATTTACCAACCAAAAGAGCTTGCAGTGCATATTCAAGCAAAAGCAATTAAAATTGAGGCAATGAAGATGGCTTGAGCTGTTAAATACGATGTCAATTTTTTGTACTACCCCGGGAAGGCAAACATTGTGGCCAATGCATTAAGTCGAAAATCCATGGGTAGCTTACGATATGTGGGATATTATAAGTTAGAAATGACTAAAGACTTGTACCGGTTGGCTATTTAAGTGTAAGGTTTCTTGACACTAGTGGCAGAGGAGCCATAGTTCCAAATGTTGTTGAATCCTCACTACTAGCCGAAGTAAAAGCACAAAAATTTGATGATCCAGCCTTGGTGAAAATAAGAAAAAAATATTTCCTTTAAAAAGAAGCAAGAATTCAAGCTATCCGAGGACAGAGTCATTAGATACGATGACTAGTTGCGATGTTGGGGGAATTCGAGATCAGATCATGACGGAGATTCACCGCTCCCAGTACTCTATCTATCCGGGGGTCCACAAAGATGTATCACGATCTTCGACAACTATATTGGTGGAACAACATGAAGAGGAATATTGTTGAATACGTCACTCAATGTCCAACGTTCCAACAAGTAAAGGTTGAACACTACAAACTAGGAGGATCACTTCAGAATATGGAAAGTCCAACCTGGAAATGGGAGATGATCAATATGGATTTTGTTGCTGCGTTACCACGATCATGTCGAAGATTTGATTCCATATGGGTAACTGTGGATCGACTCACCAAGTCCACCCATTTCCTACCAGTAAAGTCTACCTTCTCAACTGAAGATTATGCTAAGTTATACATAAAGTAAATAGTTCGACACCATGGGGTTCCAGTCTCCATCATATCAGATCGAGGTGCCCAATTCACAACTAGCTTTTGGAGGTCGTTCCAAAAAGGATTGGGTACGAGGATTAACCTTAGCACAATCCACCCCCAAATAGACGGTCAGGTTGAACGCATTATTTAGACACTCGAGGAAGCTTGTGCTTTGGACTTCAAGGAGAGTTGGGAAGATCATATATCACTCATTGAATTCGCTTACAATAACAACTACCATGTTAGTATTTAAATGGCACCATTTAAGGCTCTGTATGTACTGAAGTGCAAATCCCCTATCGCCTAGTTTGAAGTTGGGGAAACAAAATTAATGGGTCTTGAGTTAGTACAACATGCTGTAGAAAAGGTGAAGACAATTCGAAATCGATTGTTGGCCGCCCAAAGCAGGTAGAAATCTTACTCCATTAATTGATGATGAGAGTTGGAGTTCTCTATGGGTGACTTGGTGTTCTTAAGGGTTTCTCCCATGAAAGGCATAAGGAGGTTCGGTAAAAAAGGCAAAATCAGCCCCTGGTATATTGGACCATATCAAATTATACAGAAAGTCATTCGAGTGTCTTATAAGCTCGAGTTGCCCCCAGAATTGGAAGTAGTGCATCCAACATTCCATGTGTCTATGCTTTGAACTTGCTTTAGTGATCCATCATGTGTTACCCCTATTGAATAAATCCATGTCACAAAGGACCTAGTGTACGATAAAATTTCGGTGGCCATCTTTGATCGTCAATTGTGCTAGCTACGAACCAAGGAAGTAGCTTCAGTTAAAGTACTCTGGAAGAACAAAAATGTATAAGAAATGGATTGGGAAGCTTAATAAGACATGAAGTTCAAGTATCCCCATTTATTCCACCCCACAAGAAGCGACAACGGAATGACTACAGTAGGCACTACTCAGAATGACTAAAGGAGTTTGTAAGGAATGACTACGATTCAACATTCAAGGACGAATATTCTAAAGGGGGGGAGGTGATGTTACACTTCACATATAATGTTGGAGGATCTAAGAGGCTTAAGTGCAACCAATCAGATGGCGATGCGTTAACGGGCATATGAGACGACTGCATGCGACTAGATTTTGCTAGCTGCCCTCCGGGTAAGACAACCAATGCAGGGTGACCCATTTTGCATGCAGAGCGTCGTAATTCCCTACGCATGGTATGGTATAAAAGGAAAAATGTAGTTCTTTCTCCAGGAGTTTTTAAGAAGACATCACCAACACTAGTTCACTCAAAAGTGCTCTCAAACCCCCCTCTAAAATTTCTCAAAAACAATCTAAGGCAAGGTTGAAGGTGAATCTAACAGAATCTAGTGTGAAGGAGCATGGAATCGTTGCTACAATATCTATTATCTTGTTGTTGTATTGATTTTGGAATCTTGTTTGAGGCGGAGTAACCATCATAGAAATACAACTAGTTCTTTAACAAAGGTATGTAGGATACCTTTCTTTATTGGCATGAACCTCCCCCTCTCCTTCGAGGATTTCTTCATCGTAAGATTGATCTATTCTAAGCCTTTCCTAGTGACATAACTTTTGTCTCTAAATATGTATCCTCTTACCGATAATAATTCTCTCAAGTTGAGGTACTTTTAGATAGTATTCCAAAGTCAAGAAGTATAATTCACTCTGAGTTGATCGTGGTGCTTTCATAGTAATGGACGCTGCATTGCGCATATATGTGTATTTATTTTACTTTACCGAGTCGCGCTATAGTCAACAAAGTATGACACCTATTGTGCAAACACTAATCAATTGGGTAAGATGATACATTATATGATATATTATCGAACCTTTGTGTGGCCGGGTAGGACGACATTTGATATGAGGCTACCAAGTCCCATTAAGGCCAGCTACATCGAGTTCTGTTGAGACAGGGTATAGTCGATACCTTCTAAGGCTGGGTACGAACAAGCCTTCTATGAGACCGGATATGGAGAGATGTGTAATGTGAGGCTACCGATCCCTCTTGCGGCCGACCACGCCAAGTCTTGTTAAGGCCGGGTACAGTCGAGACCTCCTGAGGCCGGGCACGACCGAGTCTTCTATGAGACCGGGTATGGAGCGATGTGTAATGTGAGGCTATTGAGCCCTCTTGCGGCTGACCACATCGAGTCTTGTTGAGGTCGGGTATAGTTGAGACCTTTTGAGGTCGAGTACGACTGAGTCCTCTATGAGACCGGGTATGGAGTGAAACCATGTCCCCAAAAAGTGTCTAGGTTTTTCAAAAGCTTGAATATATTCATGTTTCATGCTTATATCAGTATACGCCCCCGATTTCTTATCTATGGTAACCAGGTTAAGCTTGTGTATTTCCATCTCTTATTTTATGTCGTTTATTTATGCCTCTTATCTGTTTTACATACTTAGTACATCTTTCATATTGATGCCTCTTTCCTTGGAGGTTGTTTTCATGACCTCAGGTACATATAGACTCGGTGACGTCCCTCCCTAGTAGGGTGTTGTTCCAGGTAGTTGGTCGGTGCTCTCCACTCCTTCGGAGTAGCTGTCAACGTCAATAGGTGCCGAAGCATGTGATCTAATCATTTTAGGCATGGTGAGGTCATGTCCCTACCGAGTTATGCATGTGTATATCTCCTTTTGGTACTCTTGGAGGCATGCAATCTAGAGTTCCGGTTGTCTGTAGAAGAACGGGTTATAACCTTGTTGGGTACAATTATGAAAATGTATAAAATGTCCATGTTTCGTTTTGGGTACAGTCATGTACACGTTTTTATTTTAACTTTGGTAGTATCTTATGGAGGCCTCGTTGTCCTAGATTTTATGATTAAGAAAGGAATATAATGGACGTCGATTAGCATGGGCCTTTCTGCATCGTGTGCCAGTCGCACCTCCCAAGGTTTGGGTGTGATAATATCCGAGAGTGGGACAGTGATGAAATCCAGATCCGCTCTTTATGGTACAAATTAGAAAATCTCCCTCAACAAAGGATAATGATAAACAAAGAAAGGGAGGACTTACACTTGAAATTTCATTCTTTCGGAAAGGAAGATCTTTTGTGCTCAATATATCACAGGTAGGTACTTTAACTAACATTTCGTACCATCTTCGGTCGAAATTATCCTCCGTATTGGACGGAAGAGGACTAGTTCCTCAACTCGACAATGTCAACATTGACCCATTGTAAAATTTGGGGCAATAAAATTGAATAAGGTTCTTGAAAGAAAACCTTTCCCCCACTTTCTAGGCAAGGAACCTCAGGAAAGCCACAGAACGCCACGCGCTTGGTCATACCTTACCTAAGTTTGGGCCTCATCATACCCAAACTAGTTGACTGTACACATTCCAAAAGACAGTAACTCCTTGAGTAAGCAGAGTGACTCCAACAACTGGTGGATTTCCTACTAATGTGGCTCAATCGCTGATCTATATGTACCTGCGCGACATGAAACGCAGCGCCCTAGAAGGGACATGAGTACGATATGTATAAAGTATGGGTGGAAAGCATATGTAAAGCATACTAAAGTATGACTGTAAGATGGAAATCTGAATATAAGCTAAAAGCTAAACAAGAGTCTAAACTAGTAACTGGAACGGAACCAAAGTTTAAGCTGAAATTGTGCTGAAATTGAACAACTATCTGAATTGGTACTTGTCTGGTGTTATGGGATACATCCCCCCAATCAGGTAACTGTAAAACTGAACTAGATTCATGTATAGTCATGCAATGCAAATTGTAGCTATACACACATATATAACATGCTTGACTGGTGTTATGGGCTATATCCCTAAAGCAGGTAAATATATAATCAACAGGCCGAACTAGTGTTATGGGCTATCTCCCCACAGCATATAATCAATAGGCCACGTTGCGTTATGAGATATATCCCCTAGCATATAATCAATTGTCCTCACTCGTGTTATGGGATATATCCCCCCATCATAATCAATGTAAGCATGTATGGGGCATAACACATGTGAAAACATTATATCGACCCAAGAGATCATGAAGAAAATCATAAATGGAATCACAAATGAATCTGACGCTCGTCGTCCATACGTTGGACGAATGAGCCTATACCTATTTTAGGGAGAAGCTAAGTATGTACATGAGATACTAAGGTTAATTAACTCATTAGGTTCCCTATATAATTAATTTAGAACCAAGGAACTCAATATTTGTCTAACTCTTCGAATTTCCAAAAATTTCAGCAAAGTTTCCCCTAAAACTGGATGATCCCCAAAAACAACAGCAAACACAAAATATACACAAGAATGGATACCCGTACGAGATGATAACATCAAACTAAATGAAATCTAGTTATCCGCAATAGTGTCAAACGATCGACAAAACGACATTGTGAATATAATTTCGACTCATAGTGGCTAACTTGAGACATAAAGTCTAAATGATTTAGGAATAATCTAAGCATCAACACATGATGATTAAGATTACACAATCTTAAATGAATCTATTAGGATCATATGAGGGTTAGGTATACATAAAAACGTCAAAGGAACGGAACAAATATAAATCCGGATGGTATAGGCCAAATGGGCGATTTGCCCCTTTGTTTTTGTTGTGTTTTGAAGTTCCAACCTAAACTTGTTTATTCCATAATTCACATATAGAACTAAGTAATATAAAAGGATAAATAAATTCTGATATTTCCCTTGAAGAACCCTTAAAAGATCAAGAATAAAGGCAAGAATATAGCTAAATCAAATCATGCCGAAAAAATAAAACAAAAACCATACATACCTCTTGTGTACATACCTCTTGTGTTCTTGCTTCCAAACCTTGTTCCCTTTGATCCACACCCTTACTTATTCTTGTATAGCTAAAAATACAGAGGTGACAAGCTTCCTTATCCACAAAGCTCTTTCCAGAACACGAGTTATATGGAGAAAGCGAGATGGCAAAGTCTTACCTATGTCGTAAGGATTGTGTTGATGTGTTCGCGTCTTGATTTTGAGTTGCGGATGATGGAATTGCTTCAAAACTCTAAGGATGTATTTAAGATATCTAGAGAGACTTTTTAGGTCTTATTTGGGTCGAAATGAGCCTTAGAGAAGAAGGTTACAACATTATATATCAAGATAATCCTCAACCGACCTTGTGGATCCCAAAGGGAGCTGCTTACGTAGTCTCGCAAAAACGCGAATGTCTCACCACTTCGACGTCGTATCAGAAAACGATTTAATGTATTGAAAACTAGAATCCTAAATCTTTATTTTGGTGAGTGGATCACCTTATAATTTCGATTACATTGAGACTAAAGCTCAGTAACATTAGACCTAAAATTTATGTAAAATTATGAACGTAACTTGCGATAACTTTTGTCGACTTTTATTTCCTAATTCATTTGACTTCAAAAATTAACCCACGACTATAACACGCTTAGAATACATCATAATGTAACATACTTATCATCACCCCAAAAGTATGGGTTATAACATTCCCCATTTGTCGTTTCGACGAAACTTATTTTCTTCGATTTGTTTAGCTTCTAAATTTTCCAACCTTCTTGGTACTTGCAGTTCATGATTTTAAATATTTGTAATCTCCAAAGTAACATGATTAACTTACTTTATGTACTTTCAAAGATGATCTAATTTCTGAGCATACATCAATTGACTTACGACATACTTTTATGTACGAAAATATTGGGTGTAACATGTTTCTCTTGTAAAGTCAGTTGGTATCTCAATCGGCTTTCAGTATTGCTCATACAACTGACAATACCAAAGAGATAGTGCGTCTTTGGAAGAACCTCCAAAGTTTTGCGTTCTTCCTGTTTCTTCTTGCCTTTTCCTGATACTTTGGCAGCCTTGCTTTTCCTAGCAGGGGCTAGTGCAAAAATCATAGAGAATGAAGTGATCGAAAGTGCTCCACCTGTGTTGGCAGGCCCGATAATCTTTCTCCCAATGTCGTGGAGGGGGGGGGGGGGGGGGTTTTCCTCCCCTATCCCTTTTTATGAGGAAAGGTGGGCCCCCCCCACCGGNGGGGGGGGGGGGGGGGGGGGGGGGGGGGGTTTACTGCTCCTATACCTTTTGATGAGGACATGTGGTCCTCCACCATCGTGTCCTCCATAGCCGCGATGGTAGCAGAAAGAGGAGTGACTACGACAACCTCTGTAGTGACTATTTTCTTCTGACCATTGATCGAAGCATTTGGAGAAGCCATTTGAAGTGGCATGAATATGGAAAGAAATAAGAAGCAAGATGATTGAAGATTTTTAGAGAAAGGTACTAAAGGAGTTCTGAAAATTTCATAAAGGAAGTTCGAATACAAGATAAAGAAGGAGGACGATTCTTATAGACTGCCATAATGACCTTAGTAACCATTGTAGTGTGGGAATCCGTCGATGCCCCCACTTGTTCGGAGTTTTAAATGCAATTGACTAGACGTTTCTTTAAGATTCAAAAGTGGTTGTTGTGTGGTAAATTCCACCAACACCTTTTTGTAATACACTAAAGATCATGCCACTTTCCTGATAATTTATTATCCAAAAAGTGGAGTGACTATCTTTATTGGTAGAAATGGACTCTAACATGCGGATAGATTGCGTGATGACATGACGTCATTTGAAATAAGTTTTAACCCAAAACAAGACGGCATCAGAATGTGATCCTTGCAAGAAATATACATCGATTTGGTGACTCCTCCCTTGGGACACAAACGTCTATCTCGGTGAAGCATCCCAAAGATGTGATTTATCGGATGAAGTCATGGTCCGAAGCTTGGCTTGGTCCTCAACCATCCCCGAAACGTTAGGGATTCACTCGCATCCACTATGGAAGATTGTTCCGCCCACAACTAGCGAATAACTCAGTGGTTACTAACACCCAAAGCGACGTGCGAAAGCGGGGATGATAGTGTGAATATAAGATTTCTGCTATAAATATCCCTATTCTATTTATTTGTACATTCATTCACAATCTATTATGGACTTCTTAGTCCGTTTTTGTTATCTCTCGCCTCCCTATTCAATTTAACCATTCACAGTGGTTGAAAATATGATTTGTTTAATATTTACAGGTTTTTATTTATTAATACTATGTTATGTTTTTTACACGGGACACAGACAAAAATGCTCTAGCAACATAAAATATTGGCTCCCGAAACATAAAATTACACCCGCTGTCCCTAATATCTGTATAACATATATTCAAAATAGGAAGTCCCTGTTCAGCACCCATCACCAACTACCTTTCTCCATCGTTCTCTTCAAACTAAAGTAACAGTGTGTTCGCGCAAGTTTTTTTTAAAGCAAAAGCGTCTTTTTAGTCAAAAGTGATTTTATTTCTAGGATTAAAGTGTTTGGCCAAGCTTTTGAAAGAAAATAGTGCTTTTGAGGAGAAACACAAGTAGTTTTGAAAAAGAAAAAAGTAGATTCTATCTAAAAGTAATTTTGAGAAAAATAGTTTTTAAAACTTGGTCAAAGACTAAGTGCTGCTCAGAAGTGCTCTTCAAATTAATTAGTCAAACACAAATTGTTTCTCACCAAAAGTACTTTTGAAAAAAACACTTTGGGAAAAAGCGCTTCTCAAAACAAGCTGATTATTGCATCTTTGCCAAACGAGCTATAAATTGTGCCAAATTCACCTCCGCCTTTTGTAAAACCAACATTCTCAAGACCACCATCAGCATCATAGGCGGATGTAGTGAACAACTAACGAGTTCAACTGAATCCACAACTTTCGATGCGGTGTAAAATTTTATATGTAAAAGTTCATTAAAATTACAAAAATAATGAATATGAACCCATTACTTTAAAATATAATGGGTTTTATGCAAAAACCTTAAAAGCTGGACTCATAGGATTTAAATCCTGAATCCGCTTCAGATCACCATTATTTTTGCAGCTCATAAGCACAATAGCACAAGAATAGACAGAAAAGAGGAGAAGAATTAAGCAGCTCATCATTATATAATCCTAAGTAAAAATATGGGTCATTCCAGAGAGAGCTAACAATACTTCTATTAAAGGTGGTTCTGGAGAAAAAGTATAGAGTCAACATGTTAGCTCAGAAGCGCAAAATTATTGGCTAAACTAGAGCAGTAAAATATCCGAGAACAAAAAGCATTTCATTTGCTCAAAAAAAATTCTGTGAGCTCGACATATGAACTAGAGAACCATATATAGGTGCATTCATCGTTTCTTTTTTCATAGGTTAAGCAGGGGCATTATTTAGTGCCTGGATTTAGTTACATATAGTAGTAATTTTTAGCCCCGCCATTGTACTAATTAATACTAAGGTCCAACTAAACTTACACAAATGCTAAGTCTCACTTCTATGCACTAATTGTAAACTATTGTTCTTTTTCATAATTTGACGTTCAAAAGTACTTTTTAGAAAGACGGGACAAATACAATTTGCTTATAAAATATTGTAAAAAGTACTTCTCAAATGAGTTGGCCAAAAAAAACTAACTCTTTAAGTCTTTTTCCAAAAAGTATTTTTTGGAAAAAAAACGCAATTTTTAAGTTTTAGTAGCATGGCCAAATGGGAAATAAACATGTATAGCGGCTTCTATACTCTTGACTTAATGTGCCAAACATCGACCCAAATTCTTTAGCATGCTCTTGCCAATTCCATTTCCTGCAAAACACAAATACAAGTGTAAAATCAAACGTGCCACAACTCATTAGTAGGTCTAACCAAGATGTTCTAGACAATGTCATCCCATGCATATTCCTTACTAACATCCGAGGCCCTAGTTAATTCCTACCATTCCAAAATTACATATATAGTGCAATAATATTTCAGCGTTTCGGTTTACCACAATCTCCTAATTCAAAAATATACACATCTTGTACACTCCACCACGGAAAAATCCAAAGGTCAAACCTTTCTTTGCCAACCATGCATAACTTGTGAAAGTTAAACTTTAGCAGTTTCTTCAGATATGTGCAAAAAGAAAGTGAAGGGCCACGAACATGGTCAGCTTGAAGACCCATCTAACAAACAGTGATCCTAGATTAACTTCACGTTGTCTTTGAGAATCTTCAACATCACGTTTTCTTCGATTGTTTCCTTCTGCATTTATGGTAAGAGAATGAATATCAAATCAATTATTTCAGCAGCGAAGCTACAATTTGAAGAGAAAAAAAAGAAAAGGCTTATTAATGCAACATGAAGAGGCACTTTATGATTTTGTTTGTATTTCGTGGCACATCCAAGTTGAGATACCATTCTCAAATAACCTATTGTTAATATTCTATGAATACACAAAAATTTGGATGATTTCTAACCAACTAGAAGCAAAACCAGATTTGAATCAGTGGTAAGTTTGTGTTGCTCCAGCTTTTTTGGATAAAATTGTCAAGACCCAATTCTCACTATAGGCCGTGATGAGGTCTAACATCGCTGTTAGGCAAACCCGGTGATCTATCGGTTCATTTTATTATTTTTAAAGTCATGAATTTTATTTAATAGAGAACCCAAGAATAAGTAGTCACAGTGATGTAAAGCATAAAATAAAACAAAAGAGCGAAATAATGATATTAATAGGCAAAAACCAAAATATATACTAGTAATTCTCAGAATCAGGTGTCACAAGTGCACGAGCATCCTAGTAGAATATACAAAATCTCCTGCAACTACTTATTGGAGTAGGATAGACAGAAAAGTAAATACAACAAGGAGGAGACCCCGGGTGCTGTAGAACGGGGCAGCTAACCACTAGGTCTCCGGGTAACGGGGATGCACGCCTGACTAGCCACCAGATGTACCCGCCTCAGATCCTGCATGATTAGCGAAGAAATGTAGGGTAAGTACGTAAACAACGTGTACCCAGTAATTATCTAGTCTAACCTCGAAGAAGCAGTAAAGAGGGGTCGATATCGACACTTACTAGAGGTCAATAAATAAAGTGCACAAAATTTAACTAGGCATGATATACAACAATAACAATGGAATGAGAACTTTTTTTAACATAATATCAATTTAAAACCTCATTATCACATGCCAATTTTAACACATAAGGGCCACAAAGTAATTATCAAGTCTCAGGTCAACAAAGAAACATCAAGTATAACCGGACTCCTAGCAATATCATGTACAATTTATGCGGAGGTCATTCGGCTCGATCCAGAATTGTGTGTATACTGCCGAGGGTTGATCGGTGTGAACCATAAATGCATCTAAATAGTACTCAAAGAAGTCACAATTTTCACCAACAATCAAGTATTCTTCCAAACTCAAGATAATCAAGCTCGGTCACTTAAAATCCCGTATCAGATTTCATTTATCAATTCAAGTAATTAAACTAATAAGTTGGATTCAAATACAAGTATTGCATAGTAAGGTCCTAAGTCTACCCGTACATAAGCATGATTTTTAGCTACGTTCGGACTCTCGTCACTTCGTAAGAAGCAGCAACAACAATTTTTAGCAAATAACAATTCAAAATATCTACGAGGATAACCTCACTTTCAAGTCCTCTTCCCGGTTCTTAAATCACACTAATAGTCTCAAATCGTTGCCAAGCCATCCAAAACTAGCCAAAGGTTGTACAAATTAATCAATATATACTCAAAAGTTCATAATTTAACTATTAGAGTAATTACCCAACCCAATTTAAAAAATTCCTAAAAGTCACCCTCGGGCCCACGTGTCCGGATTCCAAACGTTTTGTAGAAAATGTTACATATAACCTCACGAACACAAACATATAATTTTTACTCAATTCCATAATTATTTTCGTGGACTAATCCCATTTTTTTTCAAAATCTAGGTTTTCAACAAAATCCTAAAATTTCCACAATTTACATGTTAAATTTATCCATAATCTATGTATTAAACTCACATTATGTAGAAATTACTTAGCTCAACGTGTTAGGTGAAAAACTGTGATGACCCAAAAGGTCATCCTAACTAATTCCAGCTAAATCTGTGTTTCGAGGCCCCGAAAGTCTCCGTTAACCTCACCTCGAGATACGTGCGTAGCCCGGGCAGGTAGCCGGGAAGCTTCCATGTGAAAATTTGATAAAAATGGAATTTTTGAATTGGATAATTGAGTAAAGTTGACTTTGGTCAACATTTTTGGTAAACGGACCCAGACCCGTGATATGACGGTCCCGGAGGGTCCGTAGGAAAATATGGGACTTGGACGTATGCCCGGAATCGAATTCCGAGGTCCCAAGCCCGAGAAATGAATTTTTAAAGAAAATTGTTTTCTGAAAATAATCAAGGAATTTGAAAGTGAATAATTATGTGAAAACCGTGTTACCGGGCCCGTATTACGATTCCGGAGCCCGGGACAGGTTTATTATGTGTCACTTGTCCTATCTGTGAAATTTGGTGTAAAACGGACTTGATTTGATTGGTTTCGGATCCAAATGAGGAAAAATTGGAGTTAATGAAGTTTTGAGGTTTTTAAAGAAGTTGAAATTTGGCTTGNGGAAGTTCGAGCGAGTCCGTATCATGAATACAGACTTGTCGGTGCTTTTTGACGGGGTCCCGAGGGGCTCGGGGGTGTTTTAGACCCCCGGGAGCTAAGTTGGAAAAACCAGAAAATCTGCTATTTGGTTTCCTTCTCTGCGATCGCAGAGAAGGATTTTGCTGGGCTAGTGATTGTTCACCGCGATCGCAGCCTCCTCTCCGCGATTGCAGAGGTCTGGGTTCCACACCTTCACGATCGCAACCCGTTTCTTGCGATCACATTGAGTCGCGTCTGGGCCGGGTGAGTTTGTTCTTCGCGATCGCAGAGGTCTTGCCAGTTGTTCTTCGCGATCGCAGGACCCCTGCCGCGATCGAAGAGGTCCGGCAAGTTGGCCTTCGCGATCGCAGGCCCCTTGTCGCGATCGCAGTGAAGAAATCACTGGGCAGTGTCATAAAATACGGGACTTAGCCTTATTCCTCCATTTTCATCTTCCTCTTCAAGATTTTAGAGAGCTTCTCAAAAGACCTTCCACCACTGTTATTGAGGTAAGTAAATTCCATAGTTTTACTAGTTTCAAACACTAATTCCTAGTTAAATTCACTACTAAATCATCTAAAAATCATAGAATTAGGTAGTAATTTTAGGGTTCTTGAGGATTTTTGGGATTTTCAATGTTAGGCCATACATTCTTGTATAAATTACATAACTTCGATCCTTAGACTCCGGGTAATTAATTCCTTCATGAATTTTCGAAAATCCGAACGTGTGGGCCCGGGGTCGAATTTTAGTATTCTCGGAGGAATAGTGGAAAATGTATAATTTGGCTTGGGAATTGATTTATGGAGTACTTATTGATGTTAATAAATCCATTATGTCTAGATATTCCCGATTCGGCGTTGGATTTGAGAGGAAAGGTTGTGATTGAGGCTTGACTTGCATTTTCTTTGGAGCTGAGGTAAGTGTTTGGCTTAACCTCAGCTTGAGGGATTAGGTATAGAGTCTTACTTGCTATGTGTAACTCATGTCCAACGCATAGGCGTGGTGACGAGTGCCTATGCGTTGCGGTCAAGCATGCCCGTGAGTCATTTGTGATGAAACTTACTATGTTCTTAATATTCTCCGCCCTGTGAGTAATTGGTGAATTAAAAAGTGATACCTTGATGTTGTTTCATGACGTGGAGAGTTATTGAGTGATTTATTTCAGTTGAGGCTTACATTGTTGAATTTGTAATTCTGATGCGAGGTTGGTTATAGCTGAGACCCTTGTCGGGCATTTGTTGATGTTGTAATTGATGATTTCTCCTTGCCGGGGCAATAGAATTGTATTGATGTATTTCCATGCACTTGAGACTTCTTAGTGTTGACTTTCACATTATGTTGTTGCTTTGTGTTATCATATATGCACGAGGGGACATTCCGTGCCGAGTGATTGTGAGGTTATGCACGAGGGGACATTCCGTGCCGAGTGTTATTATATATGCACAAGGGGACATTCCGTGCCGAGTGTTATTATATATGCACGAGCGGACATTCCGTGCCGAGTGTTATTTATATATGCACGAGGGGACATTCCGTGCTGAGTGACTGTGAGGTTATGCACGAGGGGACATGACGTGCCTTT
>ML259775.1:149256-160387 GCA_005239495.1 Nicotiana undulata | reverse complement strand
CTTCAATCATTGCGTCCATTTGTAAGTGCAACCTTTCAAGTGCCAAATAATTTTGGAGATTGGTCTCCAAAAGTTTTTCCAAAGCATTTTGCTCATGGTTTCTTTCTTCAAGTAAGCACTCCAACATGAGCTTGAACTCTCCACTTCTACCATGCTCAAATTCTTCCACTTCATTGCCCCTAAAATTTCCATCACAAAAAAGAGGTTCATCATAGTGGGGGCTCGGGGAAGGGACGAACAAATACAAACAATCATACTCATGACCATTTTGGCCACCACACCTATCACAAATACTCCACTCATGGGTTTGAAATTGTGCGCACAATCCATCTCCGGGAGAATTTAAACAATTTTTCCAGGAGTGTGGTCCTCCACAATAAGGACAAGGGTCATCAAAATATGAACAACTACCATCCCACCAATATTCATTATATGATGCCATAATAATTTTTTTTTTAATGAAAAATTAAGAAAATAAACAAGAAAAATTAATTACACAAATATTCACAAGTTTGGATCAAAGCACTCAAGCTTACTTCTCCAACAACCAATAACCTAAGTTACGCCTATTGTTCCCCAGCAACGGCGCCAAAATTTGATACGCTCAATTTACACCTTAAAATAAGGTAAGCGATCGTTGTCAAATATAGTAACCCAACAAGGTTGGGGTCGAATCCCACAGAGAACAATATGAGGGCGTTTAGGAATGCTAGAGAATTATCACTTATCGCGCAGTGCCAAACAAATATGATTTTGGGTTTTTGATAATTGTTTATAACTAAATGCGAAAATATAAACTAACCTAGAAAGCAATTAAAATGATAGATGGCAACAAGTATCGATGCTTCGGGTATTACACTCGAGTAACGATCCAATGTATTTCACGATTTTACAAATGTGAGCGGGTAATGTTAATTAGCCACGGATAATATTTCTTAATTAGCTTTTCCCAAAGACTAACAAGACTTCCTAATTGAATTATCCCTAACCCAATTAGGAGATTAAGCACTTCCGAGTTTGGCTACAAGTAGTTCAATCCTATCCCTAGGTAGAATCTATAAAATGAGGGTTAAATCCTCAAGTTCTTGTTAATTAATCTTTCCCAACCCCAAATAATCTTTTCCAAAACTAATTCGGAGTTAATGGGCGAGTCCTAGGGTTAGCTAATCCCTTTGGAAACATTAAAGAACAAGAATAATTAAAATAACAAACACCCACTTCACAAATATATGAAAATCATTCAATACATAAGCACAACAAGGTATTTAATCCACACTTTAAACATGAATATTCCCATAAACCATATTCAAGTGTTGGAAAAATACTACACACTTAGATATACAATACAAAGCAAGGAAATGAAGAAATAAACACAAATGGGTAAAGAAAACTTCACCACAATGTCGAAATCTACAAATCCAAAGTGTGTGTGCAAACCCACAAATCAATACTTGTTCTTCTCTATTCAAAATATATTTACAAGGCTGAAGAAATATCCAAAGATCGATCTCTAATAGATGCCTAAGTTGTTGCCAAGGTATGCTTTTTATAGTGGGCCAAAAATTCGAGTGAAAAGTGGACAAAAACACCCCTGTCGGGCTGATATGCGATCGCATTCCTGTCGCATAACAGGGATGCGATTCGCATCTTCACTTTTTCCGTCGCACATCAAAACCCTAGGTCCCAGAGGTTTGTCGCATTTGAGAGATGCGGTTCGCATTAGTGACGTGCGATCGCATTCGTGCGTCGCATTTACAATGTAGCTTCAGGCATCAGATGGTGATGCGATTCATATGCGAACCGCATTTAAGATATGCGATCGCATATTTGGCAGCATTTCACTCATTAAACCTGACTCAACTTTTTGTTGCGGTATGCGATCTTTGGGCTCGAAATGCGATTCGTATGTTGCATATGCGATCGCATTCGGCCATTGCTCCCCTATTTTCTCTTCTTTACTCTCTTTTGCTCAATTTCACTCCAATTTGACCTTAACCACTTCATGGAATCATTTTCCTGCAAATAGAGAAATTATACACTGATAGTAACCTCCAATATCCATTTAGCAACACAAAATCTACTGAAAAGAGGCCAAAATGAGTGGTAAAATTGCCACTCATCAAAGGGTGCTCTGTTCAGGTGGACTGAGGAGTGTGAGGAGAGATTTCAGAAACTCAAGTCAGCTTTGACTACAGCTCCGGTGTTGGTTTTGCCTACGGGTTCAGGTTCTTATACAGTCTACTGTGATGCCTCGAGAGTTGGCCTTGGGGCGATGTTGATGCAGTACGGTAGAGTGATTGCCTACGCATCCCGACAGTTGAAGGTGCATGAGAAGAAATATCCAGTGCATGATCTTGAACTAGCATCCATTGTCCACGCCTTGAAGATTTGGCATCATTATTTGTATGGAGTGCATTGTGAGATTTTCACTGATCATCGTAGTTTGCAGTATCTTCTTAAGTGGAAGGATCTGAATTTGCGTCAGAGGAGATGGTTGAAGCTCCTCAAGTATTATGACCTCACTATTCTATATCATCCAGGGAAGACCAATTAGTGAAAGATGCCCTGAGTCGCAGAGCAGAGAGTTTGGGGAGTCTAGCCTACCTTCCAACGGCAGAGAGACCTTTGGCATTCGAGGTTTAGGCTTTAGCAGGTCAGTTGGTGAGATTAGATTTGTCAAAGCCCCCGCGGGTATTGGCTTATGTAGCCTCCAGGTCTTCTCTTTATGATCATATTAGAGCACGACGGTATGATGACCGACACTTGCTAGTTCTTCAGGACATAGTCCGTCGAGGTGATTCCAGGAATGTGGTTATTGGTGATGATGGGGTCATGAGGATGCAGGGCCGGATTTGCATGCCCAATGTGGATGGACTTCGAAAGTTGATTTTAGAAGAGGCTCACAGCTCGCGGTACTCCATCCATATGGGTGTCGTGAAGATGTACCCGGATCTAAGACAGCATTATTGGTGGAAGCGGATGAAGAAGGATATTGTTGAGTTTGTAGCTCGGTGTCTCAACTGCCAGCAGGTCAAGTATGAGCACCAAAGGCCATGTGGATTACTTCAGATGTTAGATATTCTGGAGTGGAAGTGGGAGAGGATCACCATGGACTTTGTAGTTGGGCTCCCACGGACTTCGAGGAGTTTTGATGCTATATGGGTTATTGTGGATTGGCTGACCAAGTTTGCGCACTTCATTCCTGTTGGTACTACATATTCTTCGAAGCGGTTAGCTGAGATTTATATTTGGAAGATTGTCTGATTGCATGGGGTCCTAGTTTCTATCATTTCTAATAGAGGTACTTAGTTCACATCTCAGTTTTGGAGAGCCGTGCAGAGAGAGTTGGGTACTCAGGTTGAGTTGAGCACAAAGTTTCATCCTTAGACCGACGGGCAGTTAGAGCGTACTATTCAGATTTTTTAGGACATGTTGCGTGCATGTGTCATTGATTCTGGGGGTTCATGGGACAAGTTTCTTCCACTCGCGGAGTTTGCGTATAATAATAGTTATCAGTCCAGTATCCAGATGGCTCTGTATGAGGATTTATATGGTAGGAGGTGTAGATCTCCGATTGGTTGGTTTGATCTGGGAGAGGCTAGACTATTAGGCACAGACTTGGTTCAGGATGCGTTGGATAAGGTGAAGTTGATTCAGGAGCGATTTCGCACGGCGCAGTCTAGGTAGAAGAGTTATGCTGACTGGAAGGTCCAGGATGTGTCATTCATGGAGGGAGAGAAGGTACTGTTGAAGGTGTCACCCATGAAGGGTGTTATGAGATTCGGGAAGAGGGAAAAGTTGAGTCCCACGTTCATTGGGCCTTTTGAGGTGCTTCAAAGGATTGGAGAGGTGGCTTATAGACTTGACTTGCCACCCAGCTTATCGTGTGTTAATCCGGTGTTCCATTCTTCGATGCTCCGAAAGTATATTGGTGACCCGTCTCATGTTTTAGACTTCAGCACAATTCAGCTTGAGGGTGATATGTCATATGAGGTAGAGTCAGTGGCTATTTTGGGTCGTCAGGTCAGAAAATTGAGGTCTAAGGATATAACATCAGTGAAGGTGCAGCAGAGAGGGTAACTAGTGGAGGAGGCCACTTGGGAAACCTAACGGGAGATGCGGAGCAAATATCCTCACTTGTTTGAGACTCCAGGTATGTTTCTAGACTCGTTCGAGGACGAACGTTTGTTTAAGAGGGGGAGAATATAGCGATCCGTCCGGTCCTTCCGTGGAATTAGCCTCGTTTTTCCTGTTTTTGACTTGTCATGCTTTGTTTGGTATGTTTATGATGTGTTGGGGTTGGTTGGTTTGGGTTCGGAGTAGTCGTATTGAGAATTGAGACACTTCGTCTCTTAAATTGGCTTAATAATAGAAAAAGTCAACTAGGAGTTGACTTATTGGCAAACAGCCTCGAAATGTATATTTTATGTCTCGTATATCTTCTTTAGGTGATTTGGGACTTAGGAGTGTGTTCGGAATGTGGTTTTGATGTCTGGTGAAGAATTAGGCTTGAATTGGTGAAAGTTAGTTTTTGGCGAATTTCGGTCGGCAGTGGAAAATAGTCTATCGGGGTCGGAATGGAATTCCGGAAGTTGGAGCAGGTTCATAGTGTCATTTTGGATATGTGTGCAAAGTTTTAGGTCAATCGGAAGTGTTTTGGATGGTTTCGGAATCTATGGTGAAATTTAGAAACTCCAAAGTTCATAGGCTTGAATTCGATGTGATTTTTGTGTTTTTGCGTTGTTTTTGGTTTTTCGAAGGCTTGAATAAGTTTTAATACGGTTATGGGACGTGTTGGTATGTTTGGTTGAGGTCCCGAGGACCTTGGGTGAGTTTCTGGTGGATAACTGATCGATTTTTGGTTTTTAGACTTGGCTGGTTTGCTGGTGTTTTGCTGCAGAGTTTTTACTCTATGTGTTCGCAGAGGGAGTTCGCGTTCGCATGGAGTATTTTGTGGAAGGGGGCCAGGTGTTCTATGCGTTCGCGGAAGTAGAGGTGCAAACACGGAGAGGTGAGCAAAGTGGTCATCGCGAACGCATGAGAGTGAATGCGTACGCGTAGAGTGTGAGGCATCTGAGGATCCCAGACCCATTGGCCTATGCGTTCGCGGGTCAGTGGGTGCGCTCGCGTAGGTCTGGGGGAGGCAATGCATCACGTTCACGGACTGAAAGCCGCGTTCGCGTAGAGTAATGTTAGTGGCATGTTGTATTGTTCTATGCGAACACGGTCCTAGTGACGCGTTCGCGAAGAGTAAAGGACTGGGAAGAAAGTTTTAAGTTCAAAAATGAGGGTTTAGTCTATTTTTGCAAAAACCCATTAGAGAGCTCGGGAGAAGGTGTAAATTGAAGATATTTTCAGTAGAGTTCTTGAGGTAAGTGTTCTTCAATCACATATGGGTTAGTTTCATGATTTGGCCTTGATTTTTATCATTTAATTTGAGAAATTAGAGTAGAAATTGGGGAAAAATGGGAGGAAAGTTTGAGAGTTTCTTTTGATGATTTGAGTGGGAAATTGAGGTCAAATTTTGGTAAATGATATGGGTAGACTCGTGAGGGGATAAGGATTCTAGTTTTGTGATTTGTATCAAATTTCGAGACGTGGGCCCGGGGCCGGGTTTGGCCAATTTCGGGATTTGTGACCAATTGTGATAATTTTCGAATGGGTTATCTTCCTAGCATATTTTGATGTTATTAATATGATTTTGATAGACTCAGAGCATTTGGGAGCCGATTCGAGGGTCAAGAGCATCGCGGAGTAGTGTTCGGACCGGTTTGAGGTAAGTATTGATTGTTACTCTAGACATGAGGGTATGAAACCTCGATATTTCGCATTGTTTTGGAAAATGAGGTGACGCACATGCTAGGTGACGAGCGTGTGGGCGTGCACCGATAGGGATTGTGACTTGGTCCGTCCCGTAGCGACTATTAAGCTGCATACTTGATTTGAAATCATAAGATATCCTGTATTTTGAGGCTTATATTATATTATGGGCAGTATGCCATGTTTGGGGCCTTGTGCCGATCTGTTTAGACCCTCTATTTTTACACTATTCTCACACTATTATTGATAGAAAATTTATGAACTCAGTCATGTTTATTACTTGGTTCTATTTCACTGTTATTACACTGTTTTAGAATACTGTGAGGTATTTTGGGCTGAGTCCCGTGATGTTAAGATGAGTTGCTCGAGTGGATTGAGAGGATGACTGAGTGAGGCCGAGAGCCGAGTTGTGAGGATAGTTATGGATCGCGCTGCATGCCGCAACAGATATTATATGGATCGGGCAGCACGCCACAACATATGTATATTGGATCGGGCTGCACGCCGCAGCAATATAGCGCTTGGGATGTAGGAGCCCCTCCGAAGTCTGTACACCCCCAGTGAGCACAGTCGACTATATATATTGGATCGGGTTTCACGGTGCAACTTATGCTATTCGGATCGGGCTGCACGCCGCATCAGTTGTGTGGATATCTGGTACTGGTTGAGTGAGAGTGCTTAGTGTGAGCATGGAATACCTGGTACTGGTTGATGCGGCGTGCAGCCCGATCCGAATAGCATAAGCTGCACCGTGAAACCCGATCCAATAGTGGAGACACGAGTGACTGAGGGACCTTGTTATGAGTGATATTGTGCCTGAAAGGCTGTTACATTGTGAAGTGTATTGTTTTTCTCACTCTTCTTTATACTGAGCCTTCCTAATAAAAGTTGAACTACTATTTTTATGAAATTATGATTTGTAAATGCTCGTCACTGTACTCAAGTTTTTAGTTACTTTGGTTACTTACCGAGTTGGCGTACTCACGTTACTCCCTACACCTTTGTGTGCATATCCAGGTACCGGGCAAGCTCGCTAGTGTCACGACCCAAACCGTTTGGGTGCGACGGCACCCAGTACCTTACTCGACCAAGTACCAATGTAACGTATCTTTCTTATTAAATCATCATATACACGTGAGATACAGGCCTAATAGGCCAACATAACCATTTATAAACTCAAAACATAGGCCGGTCAAGCCGTACAATCTTTCACGTACACGACATATGTCTACAAGCCTCTAAGAGTACATAAATATCATAAAGGTCGGGACTAAGCCCCGACATACCAATCAATACATGTCCTAATTATACTGACCAAATAAGAAACTCCGGAGCAAATGAAGCGCACCAACATCTTCCGCTGAGCTGATAGCCTACTTGGAGGGCTCTCGACCTGTCTATCTGGAACCGTGGGCATGAAACGCAGCGTCCCCAGGAAAAAGGGAAGTCAGTACGAAATAATGTACTGAGTATGTAAGGAAGTATACTGAAAGCTGAAACTGAACTAATAATATAATAACTGCAGGTAACTAGAAGTCAAAGATAATCTAAAGATATGCTTACCTGATGATACTGACTCAACTCTCTCAATATAGTAAGTAAAATAGTTGTCTGCCCCTATAAGGCTCGGTAAATATATATATAACTTTATAACTGCTCTGCCGTAGTAGGCTCGCTCATAGGCGCTCGGCCATACTAGGCTCTGTATCTCGGCCACTAGGCTCGCTCATAGGCGCTCGGCCACAGTAGGCTCGGTATATAACTTACCATCTGATTAGAGGTTGCCTAATAGGGTCCTGCCCATCGATTATAGCTCGATGGTAATGAAAATACTTTTAATACTGTATATATAAACTCTCTACTCTGTTGGCTGGAATAATACAATACTCAAATTAATATGACGTCCCGATAAAGAGAATATTGTAACTTGCAAGACTAGCAAATATACATAAATTCAGGAATATGAATTTTTCTTTATGCCTCGTTAGCAAACTTGTGTAATGACAAGACCATGCCAAAATGAAAGAAGGGATTAGCCTTAACATACCTGAAGTAGGAAACATTCTGTATAATATTCCGTTGGAAACCTTCGTAGATTGAACTTAGAACCCAAATATCGGACTAAGCTTCTGCGTTTTGAAAACTGATGAACGAAATCAGCTTCAGTTCTTGGCGTTGAAGTGCCTGGACGTTGGAGCTTCTATTCTTCTAACGTTTTCCTTTTATGAAAATTAGCTTCTAACCTTTCAAACTAAGAAAGTAAGCTTTCTTATTTTCCTTAAGAATGAGTAACGTTAATATGTTCTCATTACTCGTTTCAGATTGAAATATATCAAGACTTACACATGTATTATTTTGGATAATCACTCTTTTAGTTGTTTTATTCAATCACACCATAGATAGCCGCCACCTAGGATGTTTAATAATTTAGTCACTTCATGTGGTAAGTTAGTGCTGCCACATGTTTTTGGAGTATAATTAATTAAGTTTTATCCACTTATTAGTTAACTGGGTAATATCCTGTTACCCGATAATTAATCAATTACCCGTATAATTCAAAAATTATCCCAAATTACTTAAAATTCTTATTTTTTTTTAAAATACTTCATATATACTTTATATATTATACTATTGTGGTCATATGGTACCTTGCATGGCACTCATAATTATCGGGTATTATCGTTCGCCCCGTATTTTATTCCAAATTGACTACTTTCAATGAAGCTCATTTTCTTTAATCCGTGTACCCTCTTATTCTTCATAACAATTATTTATCGCTTGCTATAAATAGCGTAAGTACGTTAACATCAAGATGATCTCATCTCCGAGTCTACATCGGTTAACTGAAAATGAAATTTTAACATACAATACTTCAGGGTGCAACATCGTCGTAACTTAATACTGCGAAGCGTAACATCACCGTAATATTGTGGGGCGTAACAACTAGTTGACTTCTCACGTGCTTTGGAGTTGATCAAGGATCGAGGTAGCAACTCAGCGTCCACAGCTTACCTTCTTCCCTTTCCCAGTTCATAGACTTTTCATACTTTGGACCTGTATTAGTAGCAAAGTCACATTTTATACGTTGTATTTACTGTTTTAGATGTTGAATCCAGCGGTCTGGGGCGTTAGATTTAATCGCTTCGGTTATTATTCTTGTTGAACTTGTCATAAAAAGTGAATCTTTATTAGAATATGAGACTTTATATAACAGAAAAATGTTGAATTCATTGTGTTAGAGGGCTAGCCTAGTTTCACGATAGGCGCCATAACGACCCTTATTGATTTGGGGTCGTGACACACTCCCTCCTTGTCCCAAATAACTTCCTTCCTAATTTTATCCAATTTAGTTCTATATTTTTTATATTGTGATATATTAATAAATTTTTTCTTCCTTTCGCATTATACTATAATCAGAATAATACCATATCTAATACTAAATTTGTTTTGAATTCGTACAAAATATAAACTAAAGTGTAGTTTTTTTGGACTCAAGCGATACAAATAGGTAAAAACAACTTAATACCATTTTATATATAACGCAGTAATTCACACTCTATACCTTACTACGTTATATCTGAACTCAAAAAGGGCGGAAGGTATAGCGCACATATAGGACGCGCTATAGTATAGCGCCCTGTATACATACACTATAGCTACTTAAAAATGCGGGTTTCCATCTTCCCCGACTAGAAAACTAGTGCACTCCCCCTAAACCCCATTCCAGCCCCCTATTTTTAAAGCAAAAAAAAAAATCTCATTGAAGCCAACCCGTCCCACAAAAAGTTTACCTCCGTATTGAAGCAAGCTAACACCGGATCTGTGATGACCCAAGGGGTCATTTTATAAATTTAGACTCCGTTCTATGCTTAATAGTCATAAAAAGACTAAAATTAAATACTTCGATTTGCGTGCGCAGTCCGAGCGTGAAACCGGAAAGCTTTTATGTGAAAATATGAGAAATAGTGATTTTTAGAATTTAAATTTGATAACAGTTGACTTGGGTCAACATTTTGAGTAAACGGACCCGGATCCGTGTTCCGGTGATTCCGGGAGGTCCGTAGTAAAATATGGGACTCGGGCGTATGCCCGAAAATGAATTCTCAGGTCCCAAGCCTTAGAAATCAATTTTTGAAAGAAATTATTTTGCTGAAATGTTTATGAACTAAAGAAAAGAAATAATGTTTAAAATCATTGGTATCTGGCCCGCATTTTAGTTTCGTTCGATACAGATTTGTTATGATAGTAAAAGTCTAACTGCTAAATTTGGTAAAAAACGGAGTTCGTTTTACGTGATGCGGACATCCGGTTGAAAAGTTATGAACTTTAAGTTTTCTTGAGGAAAAAGATGAGTTTTGAGGTTTAATTCTTGGTTTTACATGTTATTTTCATGATTCGAGCGCACGAGCAAGTCCGTATGATTCTTTTAGACTTGCGTGCATATTTGGTTTAGAGCCTCGAAAACTCGGGTGAGTTTCGGATAGGCCACAGAATATTTTATACTTAGAAAAAAGTTGCTGGTTTTTTTTCCTGTTTCTGCTGCCCAATCATATAAACCAGATTTTACTGAAGGTTTAGAAATATTCAAACAGAATGAAAGGAGTATTTCATAAGGTAGTTAAATAAAATTTTAATGTTAAACGTTAACTAGTAATTTGATAAAAATAATATATAATCTGACTGTCACATATAGACTATATATATAATAATACATATAAGTAAATAGCACATCACTAAACTGCTGAACGAAAAAAAAAAGCAACAGCAAGAGAAAAAAATAGCACATCACTAAATAAAGTACTGATGTGGTTCTCTTAACGTGAGAACTTCTAAGACAACAACAAAAAGGGTTATAGCACCTTACTGTTTCACAAGCCAGAAAGGAAAAACTCGACGAGATGGGGAAAAAAATATAGCGTCGGTGGATAGCCTATTTTTCGAACCTCACCGCCCTAGGAGCGAATTATTTTTCCAAATATCATTCACAAGTTGTTGGTAATCAACTATAAACTTTACTCTTCCAATTACTCATTGTTTTTCATCACTTTTAAATCAAAAACTAAGAATTTTCATGGTAAAAATTGAGTGTTTGGATAGAAGTAGGGAATTTTGTAAAAATCGAATGTTTACCTCGAATTGAGGTCGGATTTCGAAACTAATTGTATATTTGGGTTCGTGGGTGAATGGGTAAACGTAATTTGGTCCGAACCCCGAGTTTCGACCAAGCGGGGTCGGGGTCGGGTTTTTACATTTTGGAAAAAACTTAAGAAAAATTGTAATTTTCAATAAAGTTAGTTCCTTTAGCCTTAAT
>ML259775.1:131404-148180 GCA_005239495.1 Nicotiana undulata | reverse complement strand
TATATATATATATATATATATATTGATGTTCATGTTGATTTCATGGTTGAGAGGATATTGATGAAGTTATGAGAAAAATGCAATTTATTATTTATAATTGTTGAGACAAAAATGTTGTGAAAGGCTTGTCCTGAAATGTGAAATTTATGAATAAATGTATATGATATGTCTGGTGGGAGCGGGTTGCACGCCGCAACAAGGAGTGATAAGGGTGGACAGGTGAGATCGGGTTGCACGCCGCAATAGGAGTAATAAGGGAGATATTTTTAGGGAGGACAGGTAGGAGCGAGTTGCACGCCGCAACAAGGAGCGATAAGGGAGGACATCTATATTTTTACTGATTTTCCAAGAAAATAAAGATTTGAAAAAAACTTAAATATTTATTTTACTATTCTTCATATTTTGGCACTATTTTTATTTGGAGCTCTCGTCTCTCTCATGAAAAATCCTTCCACGCCTCAACGCGTTTGGTTACCTCTTCTATATGATTCAGTAAGTACCATATCTGTTTATTGCATTTAGTTCTTTGCTCAACTTGCCAGAGAACTATTTTGCTTTTCAGAATCATGGAATAGCCAAATAGGTCATAACAATATAAGGTAGGAACCTCATAATTAAAAGATCCAAAATTCATTATAGCATCTTTATGTGGATGCTTGGCCAACTAAAGTTGGTAATTGTTGTATAATACGTTGACTTCTTAAGCCAATTAAAAGGTTTGACAGGAATGGAGATGATGTTAATGAGCGGCATCTAGATCGCTATCGGAGACAGCTGTAGCATGTTTGCTACGTGTTTAACCAAACCCATCATTTTCAACACAGAGTATATGACTATGTACTCCTGAGCCGAGGGTCTATTGGAAACAACTTCTTTTTCCTTTTGGGGTGGGGATAAGGTCTGCGTACAAATTACCCTCCCTAGACCCCACTTTGTGGGACTTTACTGGGTAGTTGTTGTTGTTGTTGTTTTATTTAAAGTCCAAGTTTGGAAATTCAGAAATTTATTTTGAGAATTAGTTATAGCTGAGACCTGAAAAAGGCAGTTGAGTTATTTTATTTTGTTGCAACATTTATTTATCTATTTGTTAGATTTCTTTCTTGCTTTATTGTTTACTATTGTTACTGCTTATATTGTTAAAGCCCCGCCTTAGCCTCGTCACTACTTCGCCGAGGTTAGGCTCGGCACTTACTCAATACATGGGGTCGGTTGTACTGATACTACACTCTGTACTCTTTTGCACAGATCCAGGTACTAGTCAGCAGTAGAGGATTCCAGGACGACCACCCGATTTATTTGGAGACACGAGGTACATCTGTCGGCGTTCGCAGATTCCGAGAGTCTTCTCTTACTTTTTTACATACACTGTTTTATATTGTTCAGAACAGTTACTCTATTTCTTTCAACCATTATTTGTAGTATTCTTTAGTAGTTCGTGGATTGTGACACCAGACCCTGGGTAGTCTTAGAGTTATTTATATAATTAGACTGTGGTTCATTACATTTAATTGGTTATTATTATTATTATTATTATTTCATTTTAATGTTGTCGGAAATTATTTTAATTAAGTTCATTCTAAATTTATTTATTTGTGCTAAGTAATTAATTACGGAAATGAATTACAATGATAACTAATATTGGCTTGCCTAGCAAGTGTGGTGTTAGGCGCCATCACGATCTATAGGTTGGGAATTTGGGTCGTGACAAGTTGGTATCAAAGCACTAGGTTTACTTAGGTCTCACAATCCACGAACAAGCTTAGTAGAGTCTGAAGGATCGGTACGAGACGTCTGTACTTATCTCTCAGAGGCTATTGAGTTAGGAAACAACTCGATTTTTTTTTTCTATTCTATTGTGCGATTCTTTTATCTCAAATAATGATTTGGATTCTTCTATTCTCTAGCAGATGGCGAGAACACGTGCCTCATCTTCCACTGACCAGGATTCCTGGCTTCCAGCAGCAGCAGCTCCTACTAGGGGCAGAGGCCGAGGCCGTGCCAGAGGCTGAGGCAGGGGCAGGACTCAGCCCGTTGCTCAAGCAGAAGCCACAACTACTGGACCCCAGGTTGAGATTAATGAGGGGGTTCCGGCTCAGACTGTTTCAGCTGGACTGGCTCAGGTTTCCGAGGGGTTCATTGCTACCCCAGTTCTTCAGGATGCTTTGGTCCGTTTAGTGGGCCTTATGGAGAGCGTGGCCCAGACTGGCACCTTTCCTGTTGCAGCAGTCGTATCTCAGGCTGGAGGAGGGGTCCCGACTCCTACTACCCAAACTCCAGTTCAGACTACTCCTCAGGCTTAGACTCCAGTGGCCAATCCCGTTTGGGTGATTCAGCCAGTTGCAGCAGTGTCGCCCGCTAATGGCGCAGCTATGTCATCGGATGCTTTGTGGAAACTTGACAGGTTCATTAAGATATTTTCTGTCCATTTCAGTTGTGCTACTTCAGAGGACCCTCAGGAATATCTGGATAGTTGTCATGAGGTGTTACGTAATATGGGTATTCTGGAGACCAATGAGGTCGATTTTGCGGCTTTTCAGATGACTGGTTCTGCCAAGAAATGGTGGAGTGAATATTTGCTGACTTGGCCAGTTGGATCACCTGCTCTGACTTGGGATCAATTCTCTCATCTCTTTTTGGAGAAGTTCTTATCTGTCATTACTCGAGAGGCTAAGCGTTGCCAGTTTGAGCGACTCCAGCAGGGTAACATGACTGTGACTCAATATGAGACTCGTTTTGTGGATCTGGCTAGACATGCTATTCTTATATTTCCCATAGAGAGGGAGAGGGTTAGACGGTTTATTGATGGCCTTGCTCAGCCCATCAGGTTGCAGATGGCCAAGGAGACAGGGTCCGAGATTTCTCTTCAGAATGTAGCTAATATAGCTAGGAGAGTTGAGTCAGTTCTTTGAATGGGAGGTCAGGGGTCAGACAAGAGACCTCGCCATTCCAGTGTTTTCAGTGGTGCCTCATCTAGAGGCGGGACTTCATTTAGCAGAGGCCATTCATCCAGGCCATTCCATTCAGCACTACAAGTTTCGCACGGTACTTCAAGGGGTCGTGGTTCTTATGAACCTCCTTCTGCTCAGCCAGTCTACAGTGCTCCTTCAGCTCCTATTAGAGCACCTCCTCTGCAAAGTTATTATCGTGGTCAGTCGGCTCGTTAGGGTCAGTCCTCATATCAGGAGGGATGTTTTGAGTGTGGTGAATATGGGCATGTTCAGAGAGCTTGTCCGAGGTTTTTGAGTAATCAGCATCAGTACCAGGGTTCTCGTTCCATAGTCCCGGTACCAGCTGCAGCACTACCTGCCCAGCAACCGAGCGGTAGGGGTCCCTCAACTATTTCCTATGAGTTCAAAAGTACACTGCCCAAATTTCTTGAGTTTGTGCTGACTGGTTGTGTTGCTTACGCATCAGGTCCTTTATCTGGTTCTTTAGATAAAAGTTTTTTAGATCATTAAAACAGAATACTAACCCATCAATTTCGCCCTTTTTGATGATGACAAACTTTTATAATTGATGAACAGTTATATAATCTAACTTAACCAGATAAGAGACCAGGACCCCATATTGTTCCCCCTGTCTGTGTGCTTCCCCCTTAAATCCTACCATCAATTATTCTTATATATCTTCCCCCTTTTGGCATCATAAAAAGGTACAATCAGTTAGAAAGCATAAAGAAGTCTAACAAAGCTAACTCATTCCCCTTGTGTGCACATAACATGATAGAAAACAGAAGAATAAGGCAAATATGCCACATGCAGAACATAAGAAAAGCTGATTTCACTCATACCAAAAGCGATTTTAATACAAAGAAGTCTTCGCTTGGGATAGAAAAGACTTAATTTGTACTTTTAAAGGCGGGAGTATTTAGGTGGGATCCAATTACCAAACATAAAAAAAACAAGTACTAGCAACCCCAACATCATCAAACAGACAAGAACTGGATAGGATGGAATCCTAGGGGGCACTAGAAGAGGAAGCCTTGGAGGAGGAGGCAGTCAGGGTCTTGAGAACCAAATCCATGCAGGCATTAGGAGACATTTGTTCCTCCAGTAGTTTATCCCGCAGGTTCTCAACCTACTGCCTGAGCTCAGTGTTCTCCTTGGTCAAGCGGGAAACATCTTCATTGGAAGGAACAACAGCACTAGGTCCCCAGAAGCTTGACTCAACTGAGTCTCCAGGATAGCAATCTAAGACTTCAACTTCTTGATCACGTCATTTGCAACATTCAGCGCATTGATCAATTGGGATATTGTGGAAGTGCTTCCCCCCGCTTTCTCAAAATACTCACATTCCTCTAAGTTCATCTTGGAGAAGGTTTGCTTGCGAGTCCCTACTCAGGGGTTCTTAACAGGAACTTGGTAGAACTCAAATACCCGAGTAAGTAGGAAACCATACGGGAGCCCATGATTACCATCCTTGACATTCTCAATTTTCCTCATGTGTTCAATCATAATAGTAGGCAAGTTGATAGGGTTGAATAAGTCAAGGGCCTCCATAATGTCAAATCAGCCTTGGAGGAAATTGATCGCCTTTCAGCACGGGGGAGAAGTACCTTGTTTACCAATTTGAATAGAAGCCGGTAAAGAGGGAGCATGGCTTTCTTGTGGACCCGTTCCCCTACTGAATTGTACCCGGCTTAACAATGGCTCGCCGAAAGTTTCCCTCACAAGAATTAGCATCAGGTTTCACTAAAGACATTCCCTTAGCTGGAACGTTAAGAACTGTTCCCAGAGCCGCATCATCAAAAACAATATCAACCCCTTCCACCAGAACACAAATGTGATCCCTAACACTGGTGAATAAGGTTGCATAAAATTCCTTCACGGCATTCTCATACACTTTGGTCACACTCACATTGAATAGATGCTCCCACTTCTGAAAACCAACCATGGCCATAAGTTGGATCATTCCATCTATCTCATAAATTTCTAGGTCAAACATTCGACCCCACAACACTCTATGATTTCGTACATTCTGTTGCCACTTCCCACTGTTACTTGGTATTGTTATCATAGAACCAGGTCCCCCCACCGTTTCTAACTCCCCTTTTCTTTTCCTGACGTTTTCAAAGACTTTCCCTTTGAACTTTCTACAGCCACAGACTCCTTAACACTAGCTTCACCAACTTCAGCTCGCTTGAGCTTTCCACTGCTTTTCATAGGCGACACACGCCGTTTCTTTTGTCCTTCATCAAAAACTTCAGTCACAAACTTTTTAGAATGAGATTTTCTTGGTATCAAGGACTTGGTTCCTCTGCTGCATCCTCTTCTAGCTCAACCACTGGAATGGCTTCATCCACCACCACCTTCCCTTCCTTCATCAGTCTCTTCTTCTTCTTCTTTTTACTGCTTTTCTTGCTCTTTTCAAGAGCAGAGTCAAATGCCTTCTTCTTTTGCAACCGTGTAGATGGTCGCTTGGCAGATGATTCACGAGTACTCACTTTCCGATGAAACTTAAAGCGAGCGCTCAAGACCATCCCATCCTCATCATCATCATTAGTAAGCTCGAAGAGGGGAGGAATAGACTCTAGAAGAGGAGTATAGAAGATAAGTTCCTGGCGAGTCTCTGTGGGAAGAGAACCAGGTTCCTCACTAGATGTTTCTTTGACAGACTCATGGACAGGTGACTCAAACAGGGCCATAGTCCCCTCATCTTCTAGGAATGGAGGTTCTTCTCTCTGAGGCTTAGGAAGAGAGGAAGCTCTTTCAGAGGGAAGGCTCTCAGAAGCAATGGCCATTATGTTCTCATCCGCTTCTTTTCCGGAGACTCCGTGGGAGCCGAAGAGTCAAGGAGAGAGGAGTTAAGATACTGGTAAGGATCGTCCTCAGAGTCTTCAAAGGCCTGAGGAGCGTCAGTGGCTAGGGTTTCTTTTGTTTTTTCAGATGGTGGAGAAGAAATGGGTTTTGGAGAAGAAGAAGCATCAGTCGGTAGTGAAGAGATGATGACTTCTAGGAGAGAGGAGGACTGAACCTTAGCTGGAACGGGGTTGAAGTTAGGGGTAGGAGAGAGAGAATGAGAGTTCTCGTTTGCCATTTTTTAGCGAGAAAATCTTGCAGTGTAGGAGGGAGGCTTTTCTGAGAGAGAGTGTGAGAAGGTGTTGATGAGCGGTTAGAGAAGAAAGAGCTTTATAATAGAGGGTGTAATAATGAGAGGGAAGAGGAACGATTTCAAATGGCGGTAGGTGTTTTGGGAAGAGAAAACGTGCAGGGCGAGTTGAAAGATTTGAAAGATGGACGTGATAGACATAGTCACTGAAAAGGCGGATGATGTAGAAGCAGTAATTAATTTAGTTACTTTTTGAGAGAGGCATAGAAACCACATAACTGCTAACCTGTGGTACAGGAACCAGTGTACTTGTTTCTTGAAAAAACATTTAAGCATCCTTTTGTTCTACAGAGCTGTATCTTTAACTTCTGTAATCACCATGCGTGTCTACCTGCAACAGTATTAATGTGAGTTAGTCTTAGTCAGAAAACACTTTAGTTGTCTGTACCTGAAGGTGACTCATAGCCAAATCGAGGGAACCAGGTCCCTAATTAGGTCTCATTAGCCCTAGTGCCATTCTATTCTTCTCAAAATGTTCCCTGCTTAGTGCCTTGGTAAAGATGTCTGCAATATGATCTTCAGTGCAACAAAACTTCATGTAGACGTGCCCTTTTTCAACATTATCTCTGAGGAAATGATGTCTCACATCAATATGCTTAGTTCTCTTGTGTTGAGTCGGGTTCTTTGCCATGTTGAGGGCACTGGTGTTGTCACATAGAAGTGGTACACTGTCAATGTACACTCCAAAATCCTCCAAATTTTGTATGATCCACACTAGCTGAGCACAGCAAGATGCGACTGCAACATATTCTGCTTCAGTTGTGGACAGTTGCCACCGAGTTTTGCTTCCTTGTACCCCATGATATCAGGATGGATCCATGGAAATGAGCCATCCCTTAAGTGCGTTTCCTATCCGCTAGATAACCTGCATAATCAGCATCAGCATAACCAACAAGATTAAACTTGTCACCTGAGGGATAGTACATAACCATGTCCTGTGTGCCCTTGAGATAACGTAGGATTCTTTTGACAGCTTTTAGATAAGACTCCTTAAGATTTGATTGAAATCTTGCACATAGTCCCACACTAAATACAATATCTGTCCTGCTTGCAGTGATATAGAGAAGAGAGCCAATGATTCCCCTGTACATTGTTTGGTTTACAGGAGATCCAGAGTCATCCATGTCAAGCTTGGTTGCAACTGCAATAAGGGTGTCAATCACTTTTGATTCCTCCATGTCAAACCTTTTCAGCAGCTCCTTGATGTACTTCTGCTGGCTAATGCAAGTTCCCTTTCAGGACTGTTTTACTTGAAGTCCCACAAAAAAGTTCAGTTCCCCCATCATGCTCATCTCAAACTCACTGCCCATGAGCTTGGCAAATTCCTTACACAGTGAGTCTGCTGTAGCCCCAAAGATGATGTCATCCACATATACCTAGACAATGAGCAGGTTCCTTCCCCGTTTCTTCAGAAACAGTGTGTTGTCAATCTTTCCTCGAGTGAATCCATTGTCTAGCAGAAACTTGGATAGTCTCTCATACCAAGATCTGGAGCTTGCTTCAGGCCATATAGAGCCTTGTCCAATTTGAAAACATACTCAGGATGAGCATGACTTTCAAAGATAGGAGGTTGCTTGACATATACTTCCTCCTTGAGAAAACCATTCAAAAATGCACTTTTCACATCCATCTGGAATAAAGTGAATTCCATATGAGATGCAAAAGCAATGAGAATCCGAATAGCTTCCATGTGAGCAACGGGAGCAAATGTCTCATCATAATCAATCCCTTCCTCCTGATTGTATCCTTGAACAACAATCCTAGATTTATTTATAGTTATGTTCCCATTTTCATCTAGCTTGTTCCTGAACACCCACTTGGTTCCTATGATGGTTATGTCTGAGGGTCGAGGTACCAGGTGCTAGACTTTGTTTCTTTCAAACTGATGTAGCTCCTCCTCCATAGAAATGATCCATACTGCATCCTTTAGAGCTTCCTTGATGTTTTTTGGTTCTATTTGGGATATAAAGGCTGAAAAAGCTAGGGAATTTCTTGTCTTGGATTGAGTTTGGACTCCATAATCAATGGGAGTGATTATATTATCAAGGGGATGAGAGCTTTTGTGTTTCCAATTTCGGACTTGTATTTGATTTGTGGAGGAACTGGGTAGATCAGAAGAGTTTCCCTGCACTCCTCGTTCAGCTACCTGTGGAGTACCTTCCACAGCATCTCCAACTCTTTCCTCAGCTTCAATATGAGAAATTGTGGTACCAGGTTCCTCCTGTGGACTTGAGGAAGAATTTGCATTGCCTTCACTTATCTCTCTTGTCTGGCTCAACATGTCAGCTTTGCCATTAGAGAAATCAGATTTCTCTCCAGGAACCAAGAGTGGTTCATTGTCTTGATCATCACCATTTACTTCCTTGTTTGAGGAAGGTTTCTCATTGAATAACACATGAACACTCTCTTCTACGCATTGGGTTCTCTTGTTGTAGACTTTGTATGCTTTTCTTTGAGAGGAGTACCCCAAGAAGATTCCTTCATCACTTTTGGCATCAAATTTTCCAAGTTGATCCTCCCATTATTCAGAACATAGTATTTGCATCCAAAGGCTCTTAGATGAGTTATCTTTGGCTTTCTTACATTAAGAAATTCATAGGGGGTTTTGTTTAGGAAGGACATGATCATGCACCTGTTCACCAAATAGCACGTCGTGTTGATTGCTTCAGCCCAAAAGTTCTTTGCAATTCCACTATCGATGAGCATTGTTCGTGCCATGTCTTCCAGGGTTCTGTTTTTCCTTTCGACCACTCCATTTTGCTGAGGAGTCCTTGGAGCTGAGAAGTTATGAGTGATTCCATTTTCAATGCAAAACTCATAAAATTTCGCATTATCAAATTCAGTCCCATGGTCGGATCTGATGCAAGCTACCTTCAACTCCATCTTCACTTGGATTTTCTTGACGAATGCAACAAATACTTCAAATGTCTCATCTTTTGCTCTAAGAAACAGTGTCCAAGTGAATCTTGAGTAGTCATCCACAATCACAAAAATGTACTTCTTTCCACATCTGGTTTGAATACTCATCGGGCCACATAGATCCATGTGAAGAAGTTCAAGAGGTCTTGATGTGCTAACATCCCTTTTTTGGCTTAAAGGATGATTTCACATGTTTTCCTTTGGAACATGAATCACAGACTCTGTGCTCTTTAAACTTGGAGTTGGGCAGACCACGAACCAGGTCCTTCTGTATCAGCTTATTCAAGAGGGAGAAGCTTGCATGATCCAATCTTCTATGCCATAGTTCTGCATCATCATCAACTGCCTTTAAGCAGTTCACCTCACCAGCTTCCAGTGATTTAAAATCATCAACATAGATGTTCTTGTGTCTCTTGTCTATAAACACCACTTCACCAGTTACTAGACTAGTAACCGTGCACACTTTGGACAAGAATTCCACTTTGTTCCCTTTATCACAAATTTGAGAGACACTCAACATGTTGTATTTCAGACCATAAACATAGTACACATTCTCATTTGAGTGCTCAAGAGATCATCCAACCCTTCCAACACCGAGAATGTATCCCTCTTTTCCATTGTTAAAGGATACATCTCCTCCCTACAGGGCTTTTAGTGAGAGAAAATCTATGATGTTTCCAGTCATGTGGTTTGAGCATCCGTTGTCCATGATCCATTGTAGTCCAGTTCCTCTCACTGATCTCTGCACAAGTAAATCAAGGGTTAGACTTAGGAACCCAAACAAGTTTGGGTCCCTTGTAGTTAGGCAATGGGTGAATGAGTGCTCTTGCTGGGACCAGGTCCCTGCTTGGTATTCCTCTTGCCAGCAAACATTTTGTTTTTCTGAACCCACTGATCCCTGGCTGGGCAACTTTCCTTGAAGTGTCCGTTGTTCCCACAATGGGTACAAAGCCAATTGTCTGGGACAGTGACATACTTGCTGTGAGGGTTGTGAGGAATTTTCTCCTTTTGGAACCCATTTCCCTGTCTGTTTCCACTATTATTTAAGTACATGGAAGTGACAGCATCTGTGGACCATGGGCAATCCAGTGATTTTTCAAGATCAAATTTTAATTTAGCCACTTCAGCTTGTAGTTTCCTGTTCTTCTCAAGCTCACAACACAGGCTTGTTTTGACATCATTTAGTTCCTTTTCAAGCTTAATGTGTTTCTCACTAGCTATCTCTTTTCCTTTCTCTATGCTCGAAGTAACAGGTTCTAATTTGAATCCCTCAGTAGTTTCCTCTAAGTCTATGATTACCACTAGAAGGTCATCTCTTTCTTTCTCAACAACATTAATCCTCTCAACCAAACCGTTCTTTTCATTGCTCAGGTTCTCCACTGTCTCTTTCAGGTCTACTACCACTACGGTCAGATCATCTCTCTCATTTTCTGCCTTACTTATTTTTTCTTCTAACACTTCTTTATCCTTCTCAAGGTTACCTATGGTCTCCTTTAAGTCTACAACCCCCACTATTAAGTCATCTCTCTCATTTTCTACATTGTTTATTCTACATGTTAGAGATTCTTTTTCTCTTTCAAGATCACTTATGGTTTCTCTCAAACCTACCACACAAACAACTAGATCATCTCTAGATTGTTCATCTTCTCCTAGCTCTATGGTCAGGGTGTCCTTATGATCAATTAAGTTGTAGTAAGTGTCAATGAGAACGTATAATAATGACATTAATTTTTTAGGAGAGTAGGACTTCAGATTTCTCTGAAAATCCCTGAAGTTTACCTCATCGTTGTCATCTTCTTCATCATCATCAGACTGGGCCATTAGAGAAAACAATGATTCGTACTCCTTGGCCTTGTTCTCTACTGCCATCATGGAACTGTTTTCTGCTTCTGGTTCCTCTTCTGATTCACTAGACGAGTCTCCCCATGCAGCAAGGACATGTTTCACAACATTGTCAGCTGCACTTTTTCTGCTGAATCTTTTGTCAGGAACCTGGTTCCTCTTTGCAGCTTTGTCAGAATTGTGCTTGTAGGGCTTCTGCTTCAGAAGCGGACAGTCTTTGATGAAGTGTTCCGGCTTTCCACACTTGTGACACAAATCATAGTTTCTAGGCTTGCTCGAGCTGCCTCTTCTTGGTATCCCACCATTTCTTCGAACCATCTTCTCGAATCTCTTAGTGAGATAAGCCATGTCAGTATCATCTTCAATTGACTCATTCTTTTCAACATGAAGAACCAGGTTCTTCTCCTTCTTTGGTTCTCTTCTCTCACAGTATTTCTTCTTCTTCATCTCATATATTTCATATTTCCAATCAACTCATCCATCGTTCGAGTTTGCAAGTCTTTAGCTTCAGTCATAGCATTCACTTTGCTTTCCCAGGAACTAGGGAGGACACTTAGAATCTTCCATACAAACTTGTTTCTAGGAATGACTTCTCCTAGTGAGTGAAGCTCATTTATGATGGAGGTGAATCTAGTATGCATTTCTTGTATAGATTCATCATCATTCATCTGGAATATTTCATACTCAGTGGTGAGCATGTGGATCTTAGACTGCTTGACTTGAGTCGTCCCTTCATGAGTCGTCTATAGTGCTTCCCAAATCTCCCTAGTTGATTGGCATGCTGAGATCCTATTGTACTCATCAGGTCCTATACCGCATACCAAGATTTTCTTAGCACGAAAGTTCTTCTCCACTGCCTTCCTGTCAACATCATTGAACTACTTCCTGGTCTTTGGAACCAATAAACCTGCTTCTCCAACCTTCTGCATAGGAACATGTGGACCATCACAGATGATGTCCCACAGTTCTGAATCTTCAGCCATTATGAAGTCATGCATACGAGTCTTCCACCACCTGTAGTATTGACCATTGAATCTAGGAGGTCGGTATGTTAATTGTCCCTCTTCAAAGTTAAGTGGAGCAGCCATTAGAGATCCTTTCTAGGTGTTAGCCTTTTAGAAAGACCAAGCTCTGATACCAATTGATAGTTTCTATGACTCTACCAAACAGTAAAGATACGTGGTCCTTTACTTGTTCCCTCAGAGTAATAAACAAAGACAGTAAGTAAAAGAGACACAGGATTTTTACGTGGAAAAATTCAAACTAAAGGGGACAAAAACCACGACCTACACTTATAGGATATCAACTTCACTAACTTGTAATCACAACTATTACAAGCCACTTGGTAATGACACTCTTACAAAGACTTTAACACACTAACTTGTAATACCTATTACAAGCCACTTTGTCACTCACTAGTTACAAAGACTTTTGACTTATGACTACACTAGTCACAACACAAACACAAAGCGTTTATGGTTTTGAGATTCCTAAAACCGTGCTTCTAAGAAAGCAAGTAGGATACAATGAAAAGAAAAATACAAGATTACAACTCAACTAAGGACACCTAGCAATACGTAGTGAAACTGGTCTGTCTTAGTGGAGTTGTCTTCTTGTTCTTGACACACTTGAGTCTTCAATGCAAGAACAACACTTCAATGCTTGAGAGAATGTTTAGTAAATGCTTAAGTGAATATCTTGTTTTTCTCCAAACAAGATATTATATCCCTAGGAAATTCCAAGATGGATACCCATGCTTAGTTGGTGCACTTTTCAACCAATGGGAAGTGACTGCTACACTGTTACTACACTGTTACTTCACTGTAGCGTGTACAGTTGCAGGCAGTCACTTTTCTGTCACAGCTTTCCAGCTGTAGAGTTGACTTGTACTTTCGTCAGTGAGAATGTCAAGGTATCAGGTCCCTCAGCTATTTCCTATGAGTTCAAAAGTACACTGTCCAGATTTCTTGAGTTTGTGCTGACTGGTTGTGTTGGTTACGCATCAGGTCCTTTATCTGGTTCTTTAGATAAAAGTTTATTAGATCATCAAAACAGAATACTAACCCATCACAGGAGAAGTATATTGAACGTGTACTGGAACACTTCAACATGAAAAGTGCTAAGCCAGTCAGCACACCTCTTTCTAGTTATCTGAAGTTGAGCAAGAAGATGTATCCTATAACAATGGAGGAGAAAGGGAACATGGCTAAAGTTTCTTATTCTTCAGCAGTCATAAGCTTGATGTATGCAATGGTATGCACTAGACCTGATATTCCTCATGCAGTTGGTGTTGTTAGCAGGTTCCTTGAAAATCCTGGAAAGGAATAATGGGAAGTAGTTAAGTGGATACTCAGCTACCTAAGAGGTACCACGAGAGGTTTCTTGTGTTTTGGAGGATCTGGTCTAATCTTGAAGGGCTACACAGATGCTGATATGGCAGGCAATCTTGCTTATTGTAAATCTACTACTGGATACATGTTCACATTTTCAGGGAGGGCTATATCATGGCAGTCAAAGTTGCAGAAATACGTCGCGCTCTCTACAAATGAAGCATAGTATATTTCCACTACTGAAGCTAGCAAGGGTCTTACCATCAACCTGCAATCCTTTTTACTAGACATCACAAGGCTGAAGACATCATAATACAAAAATTATAATTCACACTTTTAACCTTACTATTTAATAGGAGTTATCTCGATGTCTATAGGAACCTCCTCCACCAATGTGCATGCTTCTATTGGCAATAAAAATATTCTCATAGGTCATTAGTGAATATGATAACAAGAATGCTAAGAAACAGTTTCAATACTTAGTTCATCTATTCCACGATAATTACTAACCAAAACAGATATATGTATATGTTTTCAAAATATCATACACTTTTATCTTCCAATTATGATGTACCGATCACAAGTCTATCTTAGGATAAAGGTAACACCCTACAATTGAGGGTACAAATCATCTAATTTATAAGATATACTTGCCCATCATGGCACTTTAAGTCTTATATCTATTATCGATAATTATATGCTTAGATCCACTATTCTTCTCAACGCACATAACTTAAGAACAGGAAAGTGATATACTTGGTCTGATGGCTTCTTAATTATAAAGTCTTATAACTTGCTATTTTAATTCCTTTAACTCCACATAGCTTTTCCATAATATAAGAAAAAAATACATATATAAATTAAGCTTCTTGTGATAGATCCATACCCAAGTCTATCCCCACATCAGGTGGTAGATAGGTTCTCTGAAAACACATTTGGAAACTAATTAACTATTAAGACTGTCCTAATAGTCGGGTATTCAACTCTGTTGCCCCATGCCCCGAGGTATAGTTAGATGCAACACATAACTTTCATTTCTCAATTCATTCATCATTTTTTTTTCTTTTTGGAAAAATAATATTTAATCATCATTTATAACTTCATATGCAACAACTCTTTTAGGATGATTAACATGACTTGTCAATTTCTCAATTACTTTCCTTATAGATAGGTACAAGTGCCTTATTCTCCTCTGGCTTGTTTCTACTTTTGGGGTTATAACGTTGCTGAATTTTCATCCCAAACATCTAGCTTTTAAAATCCATCACAATTTCAATTTATCACCTTTAAACCATGCTTACTCTTTTCCCCTTTTTTTTGGGAGCTATTCCTGTAGTTGTCATTGTATAATTTTAGTAATTTTTTTCATACAATCTCGTATATGTTGCCACAATGAGTATAGGAATTGCACATATATATAGTATAAACTCCCTGAAACAAGGAAAAAAGATTCTTATGAAACTAACTTAAAGATCCTTGTTCTTTCTTAACCATGGTAACATCTCATCTCATCCACAAACAATTTATCTTTTCAAAGTCCATGCGGTACACAGTATAGCACCTATCAAGACTTCCAAATTAGTAGACCCATTGTCATTGAACTTCATTTATCCTCGAATCAAAGTTCAATGTACTCGATTTTCCATTTTTCTTTTTTACCATACCCGAACACTTTGCGAGCACATGCCTATCAATCTCTCCTTACACGACTCCACAACTAGTTTAAATCTCTACGCTCAACCAATCCTCACCCCTCTACTCTAGTTGCAAGCTATTAGACCAAAGAAAATAAATATTGAGACAAAGTCATTCTACACAATTTACATGGCCATTGATGGTCCGAGAAGGACAATAATGTATGCACAATCAACTAGAGATGAAGGAAAAGATGAGGAGAGAAATTTACCTAATTTCTCGTGGGTTAGTGGGTGAAGATTTAGGGTGTGAAGGAGAGGAGTGAACTGCTGCCTCTATGCTTGAAAAATTAAGAATTAGAACTGACCTGGGGATGTTGTAATTGAAGATACACAGATGGGCGACTTCCGCGCCTGCGGTCAATGTTCTGCACCTGCGTGACCGCAGGTGCGAAGATTTGGTCGCACCAGCGATTCCAATTGCACCTGCGGTTGAGATAACCGCGCCTGCTTGACCGCACCTGCGGCCCATTGACCGCAGGTGCGAAAATACCTGGGCTTTGCCTCCAATCTTTCTGTGTGAGTATGCGATCGTATTTTGGCATAGCATGTCAAATGTGAGATCGCACATGGGCCTGGGATCATCGCATCCTTGGGCAGTGTTGCCCAGAGGTATTTTCGTGCCCTTTTTGCACTGCGTTTGGCCCCCTGGTGTCCTAAACCTGTTCAAATCAACTCCCAAAAATATGAAACTTGGCGGATTGGTTAGAAATAATATAAGAAGCTATTCTAAAAAGAAAATTTTCAAAAATGACTCAAAAATTTTTGAACCACGATGGGTTGCCTCCCACCAAACGCCGCATTTAATGTTGTGGCACGACGCGAACCAACTTTTACCGCTTTTCTCGCCACTTTGAAGATATGAACTGTGAACCTAGCTTGGAATCAAGCTTATGACCACGAGTGGTGGGAGGTGGTAGAAAGATGACCGAGCCAAGCCTCAATTTCTTCATTTTGCACTTCTTGGCCCGTATGTGAGGAATGTCATTTTGCCTTCTTTGTTCTTCAAATTGCAAGATGTATGGCACGAAATTTTCCTCCTCGCAATACTCCAAGAGCTCATGTAGCTCAACTTCCGTTTCACCACACAATTCCAAAGTTGAGAAATGCTTGGAATGTGCCTTCAAAATCCCAACTTGCAATTTTTCTTCAATTTTGACATCCTCATTTCCCCCCGGAATTGAGTCAAACTCAACCAAATTTTCAATCACCACGGTTGACTCAAGTTCCATATTTTTGTTGGCATCCGAAATTTTCATGGAGTCGGTTGGCGGATGTTCAAGGCTTGATTCCTCAAAGTAACACTCATCCTCGCCCTCGGTTATGAACTCTTCTTGACTTTCATCCACACTTGCTACTTGAGATGCATGATGAGTTTCCATCAATGCTTGCAATTGATCCTCCAAAGTGCGGATGTGTTTGTCGTTCTGAGCTACATCACATTTCAAGCCTTCGAGCGCGAGGTTGTGCTTTTCCTCATTTTCCAGAATGGCCTCCAACATATGCATCATCCTCTCATTTTGAGCATTTGAGAGTTCTTCTTGGTTTTGTTCAAGTGCCATGGATTCAACTTCTTGGTTATCACTCACTTCCAAGGCTTTTTGAGCCCTTGAAGCTTCAATCATTGCATCCATTTGTGAGTGTAGCCTTTCAAGTACCAAATCATTTTGGAGATTGGTCTCCAAAAGTTCCTCCAAGGCATGTTGCTCATGGTTTCCTTTTTTAAGTAGACATTCCAACATGAGCTTGAACTCTCCATTGCTATTATGCTCAAATTCCTCCACTTCATTGCCCCTAAAATTTCCATAACAAAAAGTAGATTGATCATAGTGGGGGTCGGGGAAGGGACAGACAAATACAAACAATCATACACATGACCAGTT
>ML259775.1:0-112044 GCA_005239495.1 Nicotiana undulata | reverse complement strand
AAATGAAGAAATAAACATAAATGGGTAAGAAATCCTTAACCACAATGGTGAAATCTTCAAGACCCAAGTGTGTGTGCAAAGCCCTAGCTTCAAAACTTGTTCTTCTCTACTCAAAATATATTTACAAAACTCAAGATATGCCCAAAGATATTATTTTCCTGCCAAAAGATTTCAAAAAATGGCTGCTAGGTCGAGTATATAAGAGTTGAATTTGGAAAATGTGATTTTACACCTTTGTCCATATCTGATGCCCGACTACCGCACCTGCGGAAGATTCCTCACAGGTGCGATTCCGCAGGGGCGGAATATTTCTCGCAGGTGCGAGTTCTGAGTTTGGTCACCTTTTCGCAGGAGCGTACGTATGGTCGCACCTGCGGTTCCGCTGGTGCGTGAATTTCACTCGCAGGTGCGAGATTAGGCTGGTTTGACTTCCATCGCAATTGCGGACATGAGGTCGCACCTGTGGTTCCGCAGGTGTGGTTCTTGTGTGACTGAGCTGGCTTCGCAAGGGCGAACATTCCTTCGCAGGCGCGAGGTCGCAATTGCGACCTACAATCCGCAGGTGCGGAATCACTGAAGCCTTTCATGCACTTTTCCATCGCTTTTTGTCCAACTTTCATTCCAATTCAACACCAACCTTCGTATCATCATTTCCCTAAAAATTGAGCAATTATACACTAAAAACGACCTCAAGTTATCATTTAACAATACAAAATCTAATGAGAAAAGGCTAAAATGAGTGGTAAAATCACCACTCATCAACAAGTGTTAGAAAATACAAACACACCACAACACGAATGATATAGCAAATATGATAATTATACAATAACTCAATATATGTGTATCAACAGGGTTATTAAGAATTAACCAACAAGAGTACATATCATAATTCTAGTGAAAGAAATTTACCAACACATCTACGAGCCCACAACGGCACCACAATGCCTCCAATATATCAAAAAACATACACAATGCCCGGGTGATGTACAAAGGCATACAAAATGCCTCAACATCATGGCGCACATCCGTATCAAACTCAACATCATGGCGCACAGCCGTATCAAACTCAACATCATGGAGCACAGTCGTATCAAACTCAACATCATGGCGCACAACCGTATCAAACTTACTAACATGGCGCACAACCGTATCAAACTTAGCATCATGGCGCACAGCCGTATCAAAATATCAAACAACTTATAAAATAATATATTTTTTTTTTCCATAAAATAATATATTTGCGGCTGGTCTAAGACCACCGATTTTTCCAAGCGCACGCTTGTCCCAACACATGGACCAGGCAGAGAAAACACATTTTAAAACGGATTTTAGAAAAATAAGTACCAAAGCTTAAAGTCTCACTTACCTCGCTAACAGCATATGCCTCAGACCTTACTATGTCTCAAGCCAAAGTCACCTCCGCCCGTAGGTCATAGCCAAAGATCCGATTCTTGGACCAAACTAATAGTTTCATCTTTCGGATATTCTATCTTACATCGCGTACATTGTTGCAATTTACCACATTGGCAGAGAAACAATCTTCTATGGCCATGTCTCTCTAAATAACCATACTTCAAGGCTTTCAAAATGTTAAATAATGAGTACTATATGTAGTTTAAGTCAAACTTTCCTTTTCAACTTTATTTTCTTTTCTTTGTGCACGATGAAAAGCTTCAGAGGAGATCATATATGTGAAGCCAGATTTTGATAACTTCTCAACGTATGAGGCTAGCAACAATTCCTCCTAGTTTTCCCTTATAGGTGTGCTGCTGTTAATTTTCCAATCTTTTACATGTTTGGGTTCAATGCTTAAATAAACAAGGACATCACCCTTGTGTCTTTGCCCTAAGCATCCCAACGTGGCCAACAAGGGACTGGTAGTCCTAACCCACTTTAAAACTTTAATAATTAATCAAAAATCCCTTAAGTCAATCCATTATACATATTGCAAGTTTAGCACTTTAGCCACTCATATGTAGGCGTATATAAGTAATAATCTCAATGATATATATATATCTCAAAAGGTCAATTTTAAAATATTGGATTATTACAGATAAGTAGGACCACAATCCAAAGGAAGAGATATTACCTAAAGCTTTCTGGGTTCGTTGTATTTTCAGATAGGGTGATTGATGATTAGCTTAGAAACATCTTCTAATCATGAAATTTGATCCTTTCCATTACAAAATCAGGCTCCACAAAATAATGGAGCATGGAGTGTCTGCAACAACCAAAAGGTGTTAATCGGGCCGGGCTGACCCGCTAACANGTTGGGGGGGGGGGTCGGGTTTTTAACGTCCAGATTTTTTTAAACGGGTAACCGAACCCGCTACAACCCGTTAAGCCCTTAACGGGCTGCAGCTCGGTTCAGCCCGTTTACCCGTAAAAAAATTTTTTTTTTTTTTTTAAATCTGATCGTTGCCAACGGTCAAATACCAAAAAGGACCGTTGGCAAACGGCCATTTCTTCCCAAAATAGCCATAATTTTTAATTTTATTAATATTTTAGCCCCCCCACCCCTTATAATTTCTAAATTACAATTGTAGCCTTTTAAAAAACTATAAATAGTCCCCTTCTTCTTCATTATTCCTCACAATTCAATTCATTTTCTCTCAATTCTCTCTTGATAATATTATCAATTACTCATTATTTCAAGTTTTCAAGTTTCAAGTTTCATCAAATATTTAGTTTAGTCATTACAAAAGTATTATTATCAAATATTATATATTTCTAATTCAACTATTCAAGTGAAGTGTGGCATCAATTATCAAGTATCAAGTTATCAATTGAAGTTTGAGTTTCTACTTTTTATATCAAAATTAGTGCGGCATTCGAAATCCCGGTACACTCGTTCCATCCCTTTCTCTTTATTATTTAGAATTATTATTTAAATTTTTTATTTTAAATTACATAATGGATTTACTTAGAGCGGCCAAAAAAGCTTGCACTAGTAGTAGAGGTAATAGTAAGAAAATTTCCAAAAGATCAAGAGGTGGTTCTTCTAGTAATTTTACACATGTTTCTGAAAGTTCACTCGAAAATGTAAATGTAGATTATAAGATAATTCAAGAAAATTATGGTATAGATGATGATTTAGATGATATTTTAGATGATATTCAATCACCCGATAATCTTGAAACACCACCAGCTACACCCGGTAATGCTAGTCAAACACAAAATATTAGGGGTGAAAGTGCAAGTAAGCCTCCTTTGCCGCCTATTAAGAAGAATCGAAGATTAAGAAGTAAGTGTTGGAATTTTTTTGATAGACTAGAAAATGAGAAAAATTATGTAAAATGTAAAATATGTAAGGAAGTTTATAAACATGAGCCCAGTAAAAATGGGGGAACGGGTCAACTTCATAGGCACATGGAAGAAAGTCACCCTATTGATTGGGGAGTAGGCGATGAAGGTGGGCAACAAAAACTTAGCCCGAACACTGGGGGTTAATGGGTAAATACGATATTAAAAAAGACCGAGAAGAATTAGCTAAATCCTTATCAAATATTTCCATTTCCAATTTTCAATACTTATACTTCTGAAGTGTAAAATCAAATTAAATAAACTAAACTCTATCTCTCATTCTCAAAAACAACAAATCACGGCCAACAATAACTAGCACAAAAGAAACAAGAAACAAATAATACATCAAGTTTAAATTCATTTTAACATTGAATAACATAGAGCATGACAAATCAAATAACCATTAATTCATTCCAAGCAGAGAGTGAGATAGAAGAGATGAACCTCGACAATCCGGCATACGGACTCGAACAGGAAATGGAAAACAGTAGAAAAATCACTCGCGAACCTCAAACCTCAGACGACTCACCCTGATTCGACTGAAATTTGAATGCCACTATTATGTTGTTTTTTTTATTAAAAAAAATCCAAAATGAGATGAAGGAGCGAGGGGGTCCTTAGTGTGCGTGTATGTGTGTATCTCTGTATGTTACTGATTTTCAGGTGTCATTTCCGTCGAGTTTTGGAGATGGAGGAAAGCAGCGGCGCCCGGCAAGAGAGTTGAGGGTGGTGCAGCGACGGAGAGTTAGAGTGGGTGACTGAGAAGCGGCGGCGAAAATGAAGGAGTAACAGTCAGGGCTGAAGAGGGGGTGGGCTGTTTCCGGCGGGTTTGAGGTGAAGGTGGAGTTGGGCGGCTGCTACTTCCTCTTAGGGTTCCGGCGAGTTTGAGCGTAGCTGCTAGCGAGTTGGTTTCTGTGAGTGAGGAAGAAGAAGAGTGGCGGCTGGTTTTCTTGGCGCAAGGGAGATGTAGGGTAGGGCAGCGGCTATGGAGGAGGCTTTCCGGCGGGTTTTTGTTCTTTTGGTTTGTGGTCTTTCGTGTGTAGATGTTGAGGATTATTGCCGGATTTGCAGTGGGGTGTAGGTGGAGTTAGATTTTTGTGTAGTCTTCTTAGGGTGTGTTCAAGGTTGTCGAAGAAGGTGAGGTGTTAGGTTAAAGAAGATAAGACCTAAGATTTTCTAATTTGGGTCAAAATATGGGCCTATGAATTGGGCTTTAAATCTACACAATTGAGCTAGAAATTACCTCAAAATACTTATAAGAAAAATGTAATATAACTCTTAATTTATTTTAATAAGTTATTATATTTCAAATAAAACTAAAAATTAAAGTTAAAACTATTTTGGTATTTTTTTTATGATTAAAATAAAACAGGTTAAAAATAATATATCCTTCTAAAAATACCTAATAAGTGAACTAAATAGGGAAATATGGAACTATCTTTTGTAATTTTTCAATTTTTGTGCTTAGAATAAAGTAAACGAGTCAAAACTAGTCAAAATAGTGATATTACGCCTAAACTAAAATTATTAAACGCTAAAATGTGTAAATGATGAGGGAGGGTCAAATGTTACATGTCTACAGCTGCCCCTCTTTGACTGGAAACACGAAGAGTTTTCAGACAAAGAATAACTAGAAGAGGTTTTTGACCAGACCCTTATTTAGAGGGACCGAAAAACTTAAAGAAAAGAGAATGTGACATAGCCCTGGTATTTGAGCTTCCTACATATCCTTGGCTATAAAGGAATCAGGCCACGTGTAGTTCAGAGGTAGGAAGAGTGATGGAGTAGGATACCGAGGTGGAGTGTCGAGTGAAGTGTCGTCGAGGTTCCGGTCCGCGGTTCGTGCATGAAATAAATTCCCTTGTTCTCCAGGTGGGCGCCTGCTGACTTAACTTGAAATGGATTCCCTTGTTCTCCAAGTGGGCCTGATGACTTAACTTGAAATGGATTCACTCGTTCTCCAGGTGGGCGCCTGCTGACTTAACTTGGAATGAATTCCCTCGTTCTCCAGGTGGGACCCTGATGACCTAAATTTGAAATGAATTCCCTCGTTCTCTAGGAGGGCGCCTGATGACTTAACTTGAAATGAATTTCCCTCGTTCTCCAAGTGAGCTCCTGATGACTTAACTTGGAATGAACTCCCTTGTTCTCCAGGTGGGCGCCTGATGACTTATCTTGGAATAAAATCCCTCGTTCTCTAGGTGGGTGCCTGATGACTCTTGAACTTGAAATTGACAACTTAACACTGACCCTGTTCTTCAGGCGGGCTCCTGATGCCTCTCTTATTTGAATTTGTAAACTGAAAGTTGACCGTGTTCTTCAGACGGGATTCTCCTGATGCTTCTCTAACTTGAACTTGAAAGTTGAACCTGTTTTTCAGGCGGGGCTCCTGGTGCCTCTCTGACTTGAAATTGTAAACTAAAAGCTGACCATGTTCTTCAGGCGGGCTCCTGATGCCTCTCTTATTTGAATTTGTAAACTGAAATTTGTCCGTGTTCTTCAGACGGGATTCTCCTGATGCTTCTCTAACTTGAACTTGAAAGTTGAACCTGTTTTTCAGGCGGGGCTCCTGGTGCCTCTCTGACTTGAAATTGTAAACTAAAAGCTGACCATGTTCTTCAGGCGGGACTCTCCTAATACTTCCCTAACTTGAAATTTAATGTTGACCCTGTTCTTCAGGCAGAATCCTCCTGATGCCTTTCTGACTTGAAACTGTAAACTGAACATTGACCTTGTTCTTCAAGCGGGATTCTCCTGATGCTCTTGTAACTTGAACTTGAAAACTGAACGCTGACCCTGTTCTTCAGGCGGGCTCCTGACGCCTCTCTATCTTGAACTTGTAAACCAAAAGTTGACCCTATTCTTCATACGGGATTCTCCTGATGCTTCTTGAACTCGAAAATTATAAATTGACCATGTTCTCCAGGTGGGTGCCTGCAATCACAACAAAATAGACAAAACAAAGAAAATTTTCTGCCCCAGTTTGTATCAGAAACATTTGTCAGTGTTAGTTGAATACCATTTTTCAGGTGGGTCCTGAAAACTCAAAAACCAAATCTTTGAAAATTTGAAATTAAAATCTCGTTATCCAAGAAGGTCCTGAGAGATTAAAACTAATCCTTGAAAATTTGAAATCAAATCCCATTATCTAGGAGGGTCCTGAAAATTTAAAACCTAAATCTCATTATCCAGGAGGGTCCTAAAAACTTAAAACCTAAATCCCATTATCCAGGAGGGTCCTGAAAAGCATGAATGAACTTACTTGAGCCAGGCTCTCTTCCTGGAAGACCTCCGTAGAAAGAACAAGATTTCTTGCCCCTGAACCATGCTTTCCTCATGGAGGGTCCCTGCAAATCAAACAAATTTTCTTTCCCCTGTTTCAGAAAAATAAAATCTTGTTAGTTTGAAAACGTGGTGGTCAGTTTTTGGCGTCATTGCTGAGTGTCTGCTGCTGCCACTGCCATGCTTCATTCTGTTGAGCTGCTTCGGGCCAACAAGGGACTATTTGACCTTTTGATCAAAACTGGACACAAACCTCTAGATGACCTGAACCTCTTACATTCACTTGTTGCATTGTGTTTTCATTATGAAAGTTGCCGAATCTTTGTATTTTTCAAGACTCAAGAATCACCTTGTCACCTGAACTTCAGTTATCACCATACTTCTCATTCTGAATCATGTCACTTGTAATGTGCTTGGCCGAACCCTGCTTTGTGCAATTTAAAAGCTGGCAGTAGGATTTAGAATCCTTTCTTGCTTGTTCAACAAGGGCTAACTTGAAAGAGACTCATAAAGATAGACTCAAAGAGCACAATGAAGTGATTTTTGGCAAAAGGAACAAAGAATTTTTTTTAACAAAGATGACTATCAGATGAAGAATGGATAAAATAAACAGTCTTATCTGAGTGAAGCAGCTAGCTCCAATGATCATGACATGCATTTCAGATTGATCAGCCTAATCCGTCCAACCAATCATATTCGGTTCATGTCGTGTCTTCATACTTCAAAACTGGGCTTTCAATGATCCAATTTCTTTGTAAGGTCACGAGCCTCATTCAACTTGTAGTGCCTCGAAGGTTTTCATCTACAAGCCTCTCTCATTTGTTCATCTATGAACTCACCATTTTCTTATGGTGCCCGCGAGGGTTTTCACCAATAAGACTCTCTCATTTTTAATTTTCTCTCAGCTCACCATCGCCTTACGGTGCCCGGGAGGGTTTTCACCAATAAGACTCTCTCATTTTTAATTTTCTCTCAGCTCACCATCGCCTTACGGTGCCCGTGAGGGTTTTCACCAATAAGACTCTCTCATTTTAAAATTTCTCTCAGCTCACCATGAACACAGTGTTACCCATGAAGTAAATCATACCTCTATCTCGCTTGACTTGGCATTTTCAAAGATTGATCGGAAGGTCTTTCTTTGGATCGTAATGTAGGCTTTCGGACAAGTTTAGAAAGAAAAGGTGGTTTGAAAGCTCAAAATGATTTAAGATGAAAGGGTTCAAAATTACAACTTTTAGAATCAGATCTTTTGGCCAAAATTAAAACTTCTGCCCCAGTTTCTTGGAGTCTGGGGAACTTGTTTTTTCATTTATAATATTTCTTTTTGGATTTTTGTTTTGATGCGACCTAACCTTAGTGTAAGGCTGCTTACGTATCTTAAAAAGGAATCAGGTCGAACGTAGTTCCAACATCTGACTTGACTTTTTTCATCTTTCTTTCTTTTTCTCTTTTTTTTTTCTTTTCTTCTTTTTCTCTTTTTTTTTTCTTTTCTTCTTTTTCTTCTCTTTTTTTTTTCTTTTTTTTTCTTTCTTTAATCTTTTTTTTCTTTTTCTATTCCATATCTTTCCTTCCCTTTTTCTTTTCTTTTCTATTTTCTTACTCTATATTCTGATTCCAAAAGAGGGGTATGAAAGAAAAATAAATTAAGGCTCAACAGGGGTAGCAAAGGATGAAAGTGTTTAGGTAGCAGAATAAAAAGTCTTCGTCCTTTCAACTTTAAACATGCCAAATACAAATACAATTGAAGATAATAAAAGAACTCATACATGGTACCTCTTGACTGCATCAAAATTGATAGCCATATCTACACATTTTTCTTCTATGTCTGTTAAATACAAAGCACCATTGGGCAACACTCTTGTCACAATGAATGACCCCTGTCAGTTTGTGGCGAACTTGACTTTAGCTTCAGCTTGATGTGGAAGAAAGTATTTCAACACTAACTGATCTACCTCAAATTGTTTGAGAGACATTCCCTTGTTGTATGCTCTCATCAACCTCCTGATTTCTCATACTAGTTACCTCAATTTCACTCAATTCAAGCTTCAGGTTATCTCAACATGTGTGAATCTTTACTTGTTTCCTCTCTTTTATCATATTCAAAACTATGTTTCATTATTCCACGATCAGATGCTTTCAAGATCTGTCTAAAAACTCCGCATGCATGTCATGTCACTAGAACTGGCCTGAAAAGGACTATATATAGAAAAGAACTAAACGAAGACTGCAAATAACAGAAAAACAAAATCTTATTTGACCAAAGGATGGAAGGGTTTGAACAACACCGAAACAAACCTAGATGAAAAACTCAGAGACACAAAACTAACTAACAAGACTCATAGAGATAAGCAAAAGAGGATGGAAGGGTTTGAATCACCAAAACAAACCAGATAAAATCTGGATTACAACCCCGAAATAACCAGATAGCAGAAAAGAAGTCAAAATGAACTGCCAAGACTCCACCCTGACCGGGAAATGAGGTACTTTCTAATTACTAAGCTCGAAATGTTATTCACTGAGTTGCACATCAAAATTACTGGCATCTTCACCAACTTCAATCACATTGTCTTAACCAAGTGGCTCATTGGCTCCTTTGGGGGGGTTTGGGGGGGGGGGGTGAAACGGTTGTGGGGAGATATCAGTAGCAGTAGAAATCTGGATTTGTGACAATGGCGGAATGGTGACAAGGCTTTCAGAGCAGTTAGTGGGATACAATGATGGAGGACACCCACTAATTCAGGCTTGGTATATTTCGGCCATCTGTCCCTTCAACCTTAGGACCTCTTCTTTCAACTTAGATTCTGATTCAACAATCCCCTTGGGCGGGTCAACAACACATGTGTCTAAGTCTTTGGTAGTCATGGCTACCTCGCTATTTGACCGTGTGTTGTACGGATGACTCGCCACAAACTAACCACCCTCTGTTATGATAAAAATTAAAATACCAAAGAGGAGGAAAACAAAGCCAACATGTTAGCGTTAGGACATTTATCAGATAAAAGCATCATGTTGTGTGCAATGCACCTAGCAACAATTAACGGTTCTAGAATGACTTCAAGGGTCACAAGGTCATTTGGCATCATCCCAATTTTGTTCATTTCAATCTTCTCTTCTTTCTTTACTAGAACTCCTTCGCTTGCTCATTTACCTTCCTCTCTTTTCTTTTACTTATCACTAGTTTACTTTCTGCTCACCCCCGTATCCCACAAATTCATTTTTTTCCTTTTGTTTTCTCATTTTTTTTTAATTTTTAAGAAAATGATTTCAAAAATTATTTGATCGAACCCTATGTAGGTTGCTACGTACCATGTTCCACATGAATCAGATCAAGCGTAGTTCTGGAAAAAATAATGGATAAGATAAACTAATAAAAAACAAAAATCTTTTTGGATTTTTCATTTATAACTTTTTTTTTTGTTTTTTTTTTCTAATAAAAAACAGGAAGTACTATAACAAAAGACTCGACAATCTTAACTAGGCTGACAGACTCGATACTACTGTACAAGACTAAAAAATTAAAAGATAACATAAAATAGACTCAAAAAAAAAAACTCTCTTCAAGGAAGCTCCCAAATGCGATGGTACTGGGGTATCTGTCATACTCAAACTCTAGCAAATGGATCCATACCTGAATAAGAAAAATAAGACAAAATAGATTAGAGACTCAAGACACTATGTGATTCCACGACACCTTCTATTGGATACATGCAAGACATGATTAGGCTATTTTTGTAAAATAACTTATGTAATCAAGGATGACTATTAATGCAAAACTCAACAAAAGTGACCTCAAAGACATGGAAAATGGCCCACTAAGTCTTATATAACTTCAAACTCCCAATAATTATGGCCCTAGGAATTACTTTGCAAAAGTGACCCATTTTGCAAAATGACCGATGTGGCCAAAAGTGGCTAAAGATGCAAATTCAAAAGGACGGGCCTTAAGGTAATATTACACCTAGTTGTGAACTCAAGATCCTAAGACATGGGTCATTGAACCTCCTTTGAAAAAATGACCTATTTGCAAGAATGGTCGATTTGACAAAAAGTGGCTAGACATGCAAAATTTGGCTAAGACCCCGCAAAGTCGAGAACCTAAGACTCACTAGGAAGACCGAACCCTATGTGGGTTGCCTACGTATCTCGCCCCAAAAGACGAGAATCAGGTATGCGTAGTTCGGGCAGATTGGATATGAAAGATAATTTTAAAAAAAACACAAATTTGAAAAAACATATTTTTTTGTCTTTTTGAAAAATGATGAAACATGTAATGTTTTGGATTTTCTTTTGATTTTTGAAAAATGATGGGAAAGTGTAATATCTTCTTGGATTTTCTTTTTTCTCTTTTTTTTTTATTTTTGGAAAATGATGGGAAAGTATAAAATCTTTTTGCATTTTTCATTTTAACTTTTTTGTCTTTTTCTTGAAAATGTTGTGAAAGAAAAAATTATATTGGGCCCCACTTGCTTCATTGAAAACCAAATGACCATTCTACCCTCAAAGATGCAACATGTATCACATATGGATGAATGAATGTCATTTTGGGCCAGCGGGCCTATTTGACATAATTTGGACAAGCTTCCCTTAGGAACACGGTACCTGGGATCGGGTCCTACTAGGTCTAAATGACATGATGCAAATAAAAAAGACCTAAGGGCTGACCTACGTTTGGGGCTCACTAACAAGGCAATTCGGGGGAGCGTATGGTCGATAGTGGCTGCTCAAGCTTTCCACCCACTCCATACGTCCGACGGCTCCCCCTCCTAAAATAAGTGTGATGACCCAACATGTCATCTTATGTAAATTTAATTATGACTGCGTTCCGAGGCCCCAAAAGCCTCCGTCAATCTCACCTCGATGTGCGTGCACAGCTCAGGCGCGTAGCCGGGAAACTTGATAAAGAGTTGAATTTGGGATAATTAATTTAATAAAGTTGACTTTGGTCAACATTTTTGGTAAACGGACCCGGACCCATGATCTGGAGGTCCTGGAAGGTCCATAGGAAAATATGGGACTTGGGCGTATGCCTGGAATCGAATTCCGAGGACCCAAGTCCAAGAAATGAATTTTTAAAGAAAATTATTTTCTGAAAATAATAAAGGCTTATGAAAATGAACCTCGATGTGGAACTTGTGCTGCCGGGCCCGTATTATGGTTCCGGAGCCCGGAACAGGATCAATATGTGTTATTTAAGTTATCTGTGAAATTTGGTAAGAAACGGACTTGATTTGACGGGTTCCAGATCAAAATTGGAAATTTAGAGTTAATGAAGTTTTGAGGATTTTCATAGAATTTGAAATTTGGCTTGGAATATGATTTTATATATCGAGGTCCGAATGAAATTCCGAGACCTCGAACAGTTCCATTATCTCATATATAACTTGTCTGCAAAATTTGAAATCATTCAGAGTAGTATAGGCCGGTTCGGCGCATTGGAATGAATTCTAGAATCTTAAGTTCTTAAGCTTGATTCAATTTGGTTTTGGGGTCAAATTCTGAGTTTCGTTGTTTTTTTTCTCGTTCCAGAAGTTCGATCGAGTCCGTATCATGAATACAGACTTGTTGGTGCCTTTGGGCGGGGTCCAGGGGGGAGGGTGAGTTTCGGACCCCTTGGAGCTTAATGCTAAAAACCAGAATTTTCTGTATCTGGTTTCCTTCTTCGCGTTCGCAGAAGGGTGGCCGCGTTCGCGAAGAAGGAATTGTACAGGGGCTACGGATGCTCTACGCGTTCGCATTCCCAAGCCCGCGTTCGCGATGGGTTGGGCCCCCTGGCCTTCGTATTCGCACCCCTCTAGACGCGTTCGCGAAGGTCTAGCCAAGCTAGCCTCCGCGTTCGTGGGCCCTCCGTCGCGTTCGCATAGGGTCCAGCCAATTGGGCCGGCCCATCTACCATTTGTCTTCACGTTCGCACCCCTCCAGCCGCGTTCGCAGGCTCTCTTTCGCGTTCGCGTAGAAGGGCATCCTGAGGCCTGGGCCATTGGCCTTCGCGGACGCGATACCCCCTGTCACGTTCGCGATGAAGGGACATCTGGGTAGGGTAGTTTATATACGGGATTTAAGTTATTTCCTCAGTTTTCATCTTCTTCCTTGTGTTATTTGAGAGCTTCCAAGAGGACCATCCAGACTAGTACTTGAGGTAAGTAAACTCCTTATTAACACTAGTTTCAAGCATCAATTCCTAGATAAATTCTCTACTAACTTATCAAAAATCATGGAATTAGGTAGTAATTTTAGGGCTCTTGAGGATTTTGTGATTTTCCATTTTAGGCCATGAATTCAAGTAGAAATCACACCTTAATGATCCTTAGGCTATGGGTGAGTGATTCCTTCGAGAATTTTCGGAATTTGAACATGCGGGACCGGGGTTGGAATTTGGAAATTCTTCAAGAATAGCGATTTTATTAAATAACTAAGATATTTTCCCACATGTGCATGCATTGATTTAATTATACACCTTTTGGCTAGTTGCGATTCCTCGGGTGTAGAATTCGGAGATTCGGGTGCATCCTTGATCCGAGGGGTGATTTTATCACGAGGTGAGTTTCTTTTCTAACCTTGTAAGAGGGAATTGTCCCCATAGGTGATGTATATGCTATGTGTAAATTGTTTGGGGGCTACGTACGCACCAAGTGACGAGAGTCCGTACGTAGCGGCTATCATGGTTATGTCCGGGTAGTTAGGCCCACATCATGTCTTATATGCTTCCTCGTAATGCCTTATATGCTTCCTTGCAATGCTTTATATGATTCATTGTGACGCCATATGTACTATGCGATCATGTTTTGTATAGTTTTGTTCCTCTGAGGCTTTATGGAAAATGGTTGAATTGAAAGGATTTTGTTATGGAAAGTAAGTATTATAAGATATTGGGATCGGGTCGTACGCCACGACAGGTTTGAGAGTGATTATGCCTATATGGGATCGGGTCGTACGCCACGGCGGAGTTGAAAAGTATTTGTAATATATATGGGATCGTGTCGTACGCCACGGCGGAGGTTAAAAGTATTTGTAATACATATGGGATCGGGCCGTATGCCACGGTGGAGTTGAGAGGTATTGTACACATATGGGATCGGGTCGTACGCCACGGCGGGTTTAGAAGGTACCTTATGAGAGCGGGCCGTACGCCACGACAGATCTAAGACTTGGTGATTATTGGTTCGTTTCGGTGGTACTGAGGTCGGTGTTTCTGGTTATTGTACCGGGGATTGATCCTGAACTAGTGGACTTGACTTCACGGTGAGCTGCTCCCTCTGGCGATCCCCAGCAGCACCATGGAGTTTCATTTACTTTTGTTATTTTCCCCGTCTATTTCATCCAGACTTTGGATTTGTATATGTTATTATCCTTTGTATATTCCGTTAGTATGCCCATGACACCCGTGATACTAGTTCCTGGCACACACGTAGTGTATATTTTGGGATTAGGGTTGTATATGCATACATATGCTTCATTTTGGCCATCTATTGTTATGATTTTAGTTTCATATCAAGCTATCATCATGTTTAATTGTTTTAAATTGTTAAAAATTGACTTGTTTAATCAAATGGGAGGGGTAACACCTAGTGTAATTCAGATTGGTTGCCTAACCCCGTCGTTGGGCGCCATCACGACCTGGACTAGGATTCTGGGTCGTGACAATGTGGTATCAGGGCTCTAGGTTCACGTAAGTCTCACGAGTCACGGGCAGGCCCAGTAGAGTCTTGCGGATCGGTACGGAGACGTCTGTACTTATCTTCAGGAGGCTATGGGGTGTTAGGAAACTTCCCTTTATTCATATCCTATCGTGCAATCTATGATGTACTCAAACTTATTCTTCAATTCTCTCACAGATGGTGAGGACGCGTGCATCCAATGTTTCTGGTCCGGGAGCTGCCGCTGCACCCGCCGCCCGAGGTCGGGGTAGAGGTAGGGATAGAGCACTTGCTCGAGGTAGGGGATGAGGGCATCCCAAAGCTATACCAGTGGCACCACGAGAGGACCCTATTTTGGAGGAGCATGATGAGGTGCCTCCAGTAGCACCTGCTCTAGTGGATTTCATGACGGGGCTAGGCTTGCAGGAGGTCATGGGCCGTATGCTGAGATTCATGGACACCATGTCCCAGGCTGGTTTATTTCAAGCCGACCCTACTACTTATCAGGCGGGAGGGGGAGTCCAGACCCCTACCGCTAAGGCCACAAGTCAGGCAGCAGCAACACGTCATACCCTGGTCACACCGCTCGTGGGTGGGGTTCAGCCCGTAGTAGCAGCCCCAGAGCCCAGGCCAGTTGCAGAGGGTGACCAGCAGAAGATGTTGGATAGATGGACCCGACTTCTCCCTCCAGTATTCGGGGGTGAGCGGGGTGAGGATGCTCATGATTTCATTGATAGGTGCAGGGACAAACTGCACAACATGAGGATTTTGGAGTCCCATGGAGTGGATTTCACCACATTTCTGTTGGAGGGAAGAGCTCGCAGGTGGTGGCAGTCATATATTCTCAGCAGACCAGTAGATTCTCCTCTTGTTACTTGGGATCAGTTCTCTCAGCTATTTCTAGAACGATACATTCCACCTTCGGAAAGGGAGGATCTACGGGGTCAGTTTGAGCGAATAGAGCAGGGGTAGATTGTCCGTGACTGATTATGAGGCTAGCTTTTCCGAGTTATCTCGCCATGCCCTTATGATATTGCCTACTGATGCCGAGAGGGTGCAACGGTTTGTGGCAGGCTTGCATCCAGGTATTTGGGCCTATATGGCCCGAGGGGTGGAGATGGGTACCCCCTACCAGCTTGTAGTCGAGATAGCTCGACAGATTGAGGGGTATCGGTTGAGGAGCAGGGAACAAGGTCAGCAGGGTCAGCGAGACAAGAGGGCCAGGTTCTCAGGAGAGTTCAGGGATGCTTCAGCTAGGAGCAGGGGTCAGTTCGGGGGTGGTCAGCCCAGCAGGCTTTCATATTCAGCGCCCCCAGTACCCCCTCGAGGTGGTTCAGTGAGGCCTCAGTTCGGCGCTATGCCAGAGCGTTCCTATCGTCCTCCAGCCATCCAGAGTGCACCCAGCGGTTATTCCAGTCATCAGAGATCCTCTAGTTCCTATTTCAGTGCCTTACCAGAGGGTTCACACCGCCCTCCGACTATTTAGGGTTCTTCCTCTTTAGGGCAGCAGGCTATAGTGCCAGGAGGTTATTTTGAGTGTGGGGAGCCGGGTCATACGTGGAGGTATTATCCCAGATATCGGGGCAAGGCAGTGCAGCAGAGTTATCAGCCTAGGAGTTCAGCACCAGCAGTCCGGCCACCTCGAGGTGGAGGACAGGTCGGCAGGGGTCGTCCTAGAGGGGGAGGCCAGTCAGGAGGAGGTCAGTTAGTTCCTGTTCACTCTGGGGGAGTTCAGTCTTCCGGAGCCTCAACCAGATTCTATGCCATTCTGGCCAGATCAGATGCAGTGGCCTCAGACTTCGTAATCACAAGTATTATCTTAGTATGTGGTAGAGAGGCTTCGGTACTATTTGATCCAGGATCCACGTATTCATATGTTTCAGTACTATTTGCTCATTTTTTGGATGTCCCTCGTAAGTCCTTGGGTTCTCCTATATATGTGTCCACTCATGTGGGCAATTTTGTGGTGGTAGACCGGGTCTGCCGGTCTTGTGTGATCATTTTCTGCGGCCTCGATACCAGAGCAGATCTTTTATTGCTGGATATGATTGATTTTGAGGTTATCCTAGGCATGGATTGGCTATCTCCTTATCATGCTGTGTTAGATTGCCATGCTAAGACAGTCACTTTAGCTATGCCTGAGTCGCGTAGGCTAGAGTGGAGAGGTTCTTCAGTTAGTGCCTCCAACCGGGTCATTTCCTTCCTGAAGGCTCGGCATATGGTCGAGAAGGGTTGTTTGGCTTACCTTTCTTATGTGCGGGACACCACCGCCGAGTCTTCGACCATTGATTCAGTGCCGGTGGTGCGAGAGTTTTCAGACGTATTTCGTTCAGATCTTCCAGGCATGCCTCCAGATCGAGATATTGATTTCTGTATTGATTTAGCTCCAGATACTCAGCCTATTTCCATTCCCCCGTATCGTATGGCTCCTAAGGATTTAAAAGAGTTAAAGGAGCAACTTGAGGAGTTGTTGGCTAAGGGGTTCATCATGCCGAGCGTGTCGCAGTGGGGTGCTCCAGTCCTATTTGTGAAGAAGAAGGTTGGGTCTATGCGGATGTGTATTGACTACCGCTAGCTGAATAAGGTTACTATTAATAATAAGTATCCTCTGCCGCGCATCGATGATTTATTTGACCAGTTACAGGGTGCTCGTTTGTTTTCCAAGGTTGATTTGAGATCGGGTTATCATCAGTTGAAGATTCGGGCTTCAGATGTTCCAAAGACTGCATTTCGTATTAGATATTGCCATTATGTGTTCCTGGTGATTTCCTTTGGTTTAACTAATTCCCCAGCAACATTCATGGACTTGATGAATAGGGTATTCATGCCGTATATTGATTCCTTCGTCATCGTCTTCATTGATGACATCTTGATTTATTCGCGGAGCCTGGGTGAGCATGAGCAGCATTTGAGAGTTGTGCTCCAGATCTTGCGGGAACAGAAGTTGTATGCTATGTTCTCCAAGTGCGAGTTCTGGTTAGATTCCGTGGGATTTTTGGGGCATGTGGTATCCGGAGAAGGTATCGAGGTTGATCCTTAGAAGATTGAGGCAGTTCAGAGTTGGCCGCGTCCTACTTTAGCTACAGAGATCAGGAGTGTTTTGGGCCTAGCAGGCTATTATCGCCGATTCGTGGAAGGGTTCTCTTCTATTGCAGCTCCATTGACCATATTGACTCATAAGAATTCCCCATTTTGGTGGTCCGACGAGTGTGAGGCGAGCTTTCAGAAGCTCAAGTCATCTTTGACCTCAACACCAGTTCTGACGTTGCCTTCCGATTCTAGGATGTATACTGTGTATTGCGACGCTTCACGCGTCAGATTGGGATGTGTGTTGATGCTGGATGGCAGGGTTATTGCTTATGCTTCGCGCCAGCTGAAGGTTCATGAAAAGAATTATCCTATGCACGACTTGGAGTTGGCAGCGATTGTTCATGCTTTGAAAATTTGGAGGCACTACTTGTATGGTGTGTCTTGTGAGGTTTATACAGACCACCGCAGTTTGTAGCATTGTTTTAAGCAAAGGGACCTTAATTTGAGGCTGCTGAGATGGATTGAGTTGTTAAAAGATTATGATCTCACTATTCTGTATCACCCGGGCAAGGCGAATGTAGTACCAGACGCTTTGACCAGGAGGGCAGCGAGTATGGGTAGCTTGGCCTACATTGCAGCTGAGGAGAGACCTTTAGCCTTGGACATTCAGTCCTTGGCCAATCTCCTGGTGAGACTGGACCTTTTGGAGCCTCGTCGAGTTTTGGCTCATGTAGTTGCTCAGTCTTCATTGTTGGGGGAGATTATGGCTCGACAGTTTGATGATCCATGTCTTGTAGAGCTTCGGGATGCGGTGGTCCAGGGTAGGGCCAAGGAGGTTACCTTGGGCAAGGATGGTGTTTTGAGACTCCAAGGCCGATTGTGTGTTCCTGATATTGATGGCCTGAGGGAGAGGATTCTAGCAGAGGCGCACAATTCTCGGTATTATGTTCATCCAGGAGCGACGATGATGTATCGTGATTTGAAGTAGCATTACTGGTGGAGGCGGATGAAGAAGGATATAGTGCAATATGTGGCTAGGTGTTTCAATTGTCAACATGTCAAGTACGAGCACCAGAGGCCAGGAGGCTTGTTTCAGCAGATGCCCATTTTGAGTGGAAATGGGAGCGCATCACTATGGACTGCGTGGTTTGGTTGCCTCGGACCTTGCGGAAGGTTGACGCGGTTTTGGTCATTGTAGATAGATTGACCGAATTGGCGCATTTCATTCCTGTGGCTACTATTTACACTACAAAGAGGCTGGCTCAGATTTATATTCGAGAGATAGTCCAGTTGCACGGTGTGCCGGTGTCCATTATATAAGATCGAGGTCCTCAGTTCACCTCACACTTCTGGAGAGCATTGCACAGTGAGCTGGGCACTCAGATAGATCACAGCTTAGCATTTTCACCCTCAGACTGATGGTCAGTCGGAGCGTTCAATTCAGATATTGGAGGATATGCTCAGGGCATGTGTGCTTGATTTTGGGGGTCAGTGGGACAAGTTCTTGCCTTTGACGGAGTTTGTATACAATAACAGTTATCAGTCCAGCATCGAGATGGCTCCATTCGAGGCTTTATATGGTCGGCGATGTCGTTCTCCTGTCGGGTGGTTTGAGCCTGGCGAGGCCAAGTTATATGGCACAGATCTGGTGAGAGATGCTTTGGATAGGGTGAAGATTATTCAAGAGAGACTCCCCACATCTCAATCCAGACAGAAGAGTTACGTAGATCAGCGGGCGCGTGATGTAGCATTTATGGAGGGAGATAAGGTTGTGTTGAAGTTTTTTCCAATGAAGGGGGTTATGAGATTCGAGAAGAAGGGCAAGCTGAGGCCTAGGTTTATAGGCCCTTTCGAGGTGTTGAGGAGAGTCGGGGATATGAGCTCGCTTTACCTCCCACCTTATCAGGAGTTCACCCAGTTTTTCATGTATCCATGCTCCGGAGATATCATGCCGATTTCTCTCACGTGATTGATTTCAGCACTATTCAGTTAGATGAGAAGTTGGGCTTCGAGGAGGAGCCAGTTGCTATTATTGATAGGCAGGACTGCCAGTTGAGGTCTAAGAGAGTTTCTGTTGTAAAGGTCCAGTGGAGGGGCCAACCAGTCGATGAGGCGACTTGGGAGTCCGAGGAGGACATGCGGAGCAGGTATCCGCAGCTATTCAGCACTTCAGGTACGATTCTACGTCCGTTCGAGGATGAACGTTTGTTTTACAGTGGGAAATTGTGATGACCCAAAATGTCATCTTATGTAAATTTAATTATGACTGCGTTCCGAGGCCCTGAAAGCCTCCGTCAATCTCACCTCGATGTGCGTGCACAGCCCGGGCGCGTAGCCAGGAAGCCTTTATGTGGAAACTTGATAAAGAGTTTAATTTATGATAATTAATTGAATAAAGTTGACTTTGGTCAACATTTTTGGTAAACGGACCTGGATCCGAGATCTGGCGGTCCTGGAAGGTCTGTAGGAAAATATGGGACTTGGGCGTATGCCCGGAATCGAATTCCGAGGACCCAAGTCCGAGAAATGAATTTTTAAAGAACATTGTTTTCTGAAAATAATAAAGGCTTATGAAATTGAACCTCGATGTGGAACCTGTGTTGTCGGGCCCGTATGATGGTTCCGGAGCCCGGAATCGGATCAATATGTGTTATTTAAGTTATCTGTGAAATTTGGTAAGAAACGGACTTGATTTGACGGGTTCCGGATAAAAATGGGAAATTTAGAGTTTTGAGGATTTTCATAGAATTTGAAATTTGGCTTGGAATATGATTTTATGATATCAAGGTACGAATGAAATTCCGAGATCAGGAACAGTTTAGTTATGTCATTTATGACTTGTCTGCAAAATTTGAAATCATTCCGAGTAGTATAGGCCGGTTCGGCGCATTGAAATGAATTCTAGAATCTTGAGTTCTTAAACTTGATTCAATTTGGTTTTGGGGTCAAATTCTGAGTTTCGTTGTTGTTTTTCTCATTCCGGAAGTTCGAGCGAGTCCGTATCATGAATACAGACTTGCTGGTGCATTTGGGCGGGGTCCCGGGGGGCTCGGGTGAGTTTCGGACCCCTCGGAGCTTAATGCTAAAAACCAGAATTTTTTGTATCTGATTTCCTTCTTCGCGTTCGCGGGAGGGTGGCTGCGTTCGCGAATAAGGAATTGAGCAGGGGCTACGGATGCTCTACGCGTTCGTGTTCCCCAGCCGGCGTTCGTGATGGGTTGGGCCCCCTGGCCTTCGCATTCGCACCCCTCCAGCCGTGTTCGCGAAGGTCTAGCCCAGCTAGCCTCCGCGTTCGCGCGCCCTCCATCGCGTTCGCATAGGGTCCAGCAAATTGGGCCGGCCCAGCTACCATTTGTCTTCGCGTTCGCACGCCTCCAGCTGCGTTCGCGAAGGTCTAGCCCAGCTAGCCTCTGCATTCGCGGACTCTCTTTCGCGTTCGCGTAGAAGGGCCTTCTGAGGCCTGGGCCATTGGCCTTCGCGGACGCGATTCCCCTGTTGTGTTCGCGATGAAGGGACATCTGGGCAGGGTATTTTATATACGGGATTTAAGTTATTTCCTCCATTTCCATCTTCTTCCTTGTGTTATTTGAGAGCTTCCAAGAGGACCATCCACACTAGTACTTGAGGTAAGTAAACTCCTTATTAACACTAGTTTCAAGCATCAATTCCTAGATACATTCTCTACTAAATTATCAAAAATCATGGAATTAGGTAGTAATTTTAGGGCTCTTGAGGATTTTGTGATTTTCCATTTTAGGCCATGAATTCAAGTAGAAATCACACCTTAATGATCCTTAGGCTATGGGTGAGTGATCCCTTCGAGAATTTTTAGAATTTGAACATGCGGGACTGGGGTTGGAATTTGGAAATTCTTCAAGAAAAGCGATTTTATTAAAAAAACTAAGATAATTTCCCACATTGTGCATGCATTGATTTAATTGTACACTTTTTGGCTAGTTGCGAGTCCTCGGGTGTAGATTTCGGAGATTCAGGTGCATCCTTGATCCTAGGGGTGATTGCGTCACGAGGTGAGTCTCCTTTCTAACCTTGTAAGAGGGAATTGTCCCCATAGGTGATGTATATGCTATGTGTAAATTGTTTGGGGGCTACGTATGCACCAAGTGACGAGAGTCCGTATGTAGCGGCTATCATGGTTATGTCCGGGTAGTTAGGCCCACATCATGCCTTATATGCTTCCTCGTAATGCCTTATATGCTTCCTTGTAATGCTTTATATGATTCATTGTGACGCCATATGTACTATGAGATCCTGTTTTGTATAGTATTGTTCCTCTAAGGATTTATGGAAAATTGTTGAATTGAAACGAATTTTTTATGGAAAGTAAGTATTATAAGATATTGGGATCGGGTCGTACGCCACGACATGTTTGAGAGAGATTATGCCTATATGGGATCGGGTCGAACGCCACAGCGGAGTCGAAAAATATTTGAAATATATATGGGATCGGGGGGTACGCCACGGCGGTGTTGAAAAGTATTTGTAATATATATGGGATCGGGGGGTACGCCACAGCGGAGTTGAAAAGTATTTGTAATATATATGGGATCGGGTCGTACGCCACGGCGCAGTTGAAAAGTATTTGTAATGTATATGGGATCGGTCCGTACGCCACGGCGGAGTAGAGAGGTATTGTACACATATGGGATCGGGTCGTATGCCACAACGGGTTTAGAAGGTACCTTATGGGAGCGGGCCGTACGCCACGGCAGATCTAAGACTTGGTCATTATTGGTTCGTTTCGGTGGTCCTACCCTTGAAAGCGCATTATTGCTTAATTCAGTAGTTGTTTGAATTTCTGCTCTTGATATTTACTTGTTGCTTATTTCCTGACATGCCTACTGTATTTCATTATATTCTATCATATGTTATTACTGTTGGACCTTAGTGAGTATCGAGTAGACCTCTCGTCACTACTTCTTTGAGGTTAGGCGGGATATTCACTAGGTACATATTTATTTTAATATGTACTCATGCTGCACTTCTGTACTTAACTGTACAGGTATTGAGGTCGGTGTTTCTGGTTATTGTATCGGAGATAGATCCTGAACTAGTGGACTTAACTTCACGGTGAGCTGCTTCCTCTGGCGATCCCCAGCAGCACCATGGAGTTTCATTTACTTTTGTTATTTTCCCCGTCTATTTCATCCAGACTGTGGATTTGTATATATTATTATTTTGTATATTCCGTTAGTATGCCATGACACTCGTGACACTAGTTCCTGGCACACACGTAGTGTATATTTTGGGTTTGGGGTTGTATATGCATACATATGCTTCATTTTGGCCATGTATGATTATGATTTTAGTTTCATATCAAGCTATCATCATATTTAATTGTTTTAAATTGTTAAAAATTGACTTGTTTAATCAAATGGGAGGGGTAACACCTAGTGTAATTCGGATTGGCTTGCCTAACCCCGTCGTTGGGCGCCATCACGACCTGGACTAGGATTCTGGGTCGTGACAATAAGGGTGACTCAACAAAGAGTTCGTGTACGCGATGCGTACGACGAGACTTGTTGCATAAAGAAGACTCATGGTTATGCACATGATGATAATTATAAAGCAGTAACACATAAAGGAAAAACTGCAAACAAATAACAACAAAAATAATAAAATGACATAAACAAAATGAAAATCAAACAAAGCAAATAAAATACATAAATACCTCAACTGAATATCCTAAAAGCCAACAAGATCAAGTACTAGCTCGGACCTGCAACTTCCCAGCAGAGTCGTCAGAGATGTCACACCCTATTTTTAACAAAACCTTCACTAAACCCTCTTAAAATAATAAAATGATTTAGTAAAGTTCATAAAGGGTTTTAAATTTTTGTAAGTGACAAAAGATTGTGTTCAAAAAGATTAACTTAGAGTCGCCACCTGACATTTGGTTTCGGTGTGTCACGTCACCGTTTTAAACAAAAATTCCTTTTAGACACGTTTGACTCTTAAACCATTTTGCACCAGAGATTCAAGGTAAGGGGGTTCATTTGACTCGGGAAGGTGTTAGGCATTCTCCGAGTCCCGTAACTAGTACGGTTGCGTACATGATCAGTTTTGCTCTTAAGATATTCAAATCGAGATAAAAATACGAAAAAGATAAATAAACACACAAAAGGCTCGAGGCCATCCCCACTTAATAAAATAAAAATAAAAATACTATTCTACTCATTGCTTCCTTTGCGCTTTCGTCATGGCCTCTAGAATATTTACAAAGTACTTCGGGGCATTCCCTGGATAAAATACGTACAAATTCTTCGGGGCATTCTCCGAAATATAAACTAAAGGGAACGACCTCTTACCTCAAACAAAATAAAAGAAAAGACCTAAAGATTTGCCTACCCAAGTGTTGACGGCCTAATCATATTCTAGCGAATCAACTCGGATAGACAAAACAAATCACTTAAACATGAGTCTCATTAATTTTATCACCCACGCCCCACTTATGCTTAAATGAGTTTAAACCAATTTTTTCTCAGATGTAAAATCTAAATCCTTATCAAATATTTCCATTTCCAATTTTCAATACTTATACTCCTGAAGTGTAAAATCAAATTAAATAAACTAAACTCTATTTCTCATTAAAACCAACAAATCACGGCCAACAATAACTAGCACAAAAGAAACAAGAACCAAATAATACATCAAGTTTGAATTCATTTTTAAAATTGAATAACATAGAGCATGACAAATCAAACAACCAAAAAACCATTAATTAATTCCAAGCAGAGAGTGATATAGAAGAGATGAACCTCGACAATCCGACATACGGACTCGAACAGGAAATGGAAAACAGTAGAAAAATCACCCGCGAACCTCAAACCTCGGACAACTCACCCTGATTCGACTGAAATTTGAATGCCACTATTTTGGTGTTTTTTTTAAATCCAAAATGAGATGAAGGAGAGAGGGGGTCCTTAGTATGCGTGTATGAGTGTATCTCTGTGTGTTACTGATTTTCAGGTGTCATTCCCGTTGAGTTTTTGAGATGGAGAAAAGCAGCGGCGGCCGACGAGAGGGTTGAGGGTGGTGCAACGATGGAGAGTTAGAGTGGGCGACTGAGAATCGGCGGCGAAAATGAAGGAGCAACAATCAGGGGTGAAGAGGGGGTGGGCAGTTTTCGGCGGGTTTGAGGTGAAGGTTGAGTGGGCAGGCTGCTACTTCCTCTTAGGGTTCCAGCGAGTTTGAGCATAGCTGCTAGCAAGTTGGTTGCTGTGAGTGAGGAACAAGAAGAGTGGCAACCTGTTTTCTTGGCGCAAGGGAGATGGGTGGTAGGGCGGCGGCTATGGAGGAGGTTTTCCGACAAGTTTTTATTCTTTTGGTCTTGTGGTCTGTCGTGTGTAGATGGTTAGGATTATTGCCGAATTTCCAGTGAGATTGGTGGCTGTGGTGGTTGCCGGCGGATGGGGCGGCGACAGTGGGGTGTAGGTAGAGTTAGGTTTTTGTGTAGTCTTCCTAGGGTGTGTTCAAGGTTGTTGAAGAAGGTGAGGTGTTAGGTTGAAGAAGATAAGCCCTAAGGTTCTGTAGTTAGGGTCAAAATATGGGCCTATGAATTGGGCTTTAAATCTATACAATTGAGCTAAAAATTACCTCAAAAATACTTATAAGAAAAATATGATATAACTCTTAATTGATTTTAATAAGTTATTATATTCAAATAAAACTAAAAATTAAAGTTGAAACTATTTTTGGTATTTGTTTTAAGATAAAAATAAAATAGGTTCAAAGTATTATATCCTTCTAAAAATACCTAATACGTGAACTAATTAGAGAAATATGGAACTATTTTTTGTAATTTTTCAATTTTTGTGCTTAGAATAAAGTAAAAGAGTCAAAACTAGTCTAGATAGTGATATTAGGCCTAAAATAAATATTTAAACGCTAAAATGTGTAAAATATGGGGGAGGGTAAAAAATTACATGTCTACAGTGGTTTGCAAAAGAACAACCAAGTTCACAATTACACACGGGAAGCGGATTCGTGAAACTGTGGAAGCAGGAAATATATCATTTGACGATGCAGATGCCAACGAATTATTGCTTCCACACAACGACGCACTGGTAATATCTTTACTTATACATGACACTAACATGAAAAGAGTGTTGATTGATCCAGGTAGCTCAGTCAATATCATTTTGTTAAGTGTTGTAGAAGAGATGCTAATGGAGGATCGTGCAATTCAAAAAGCACGCGCCTTATCTGGGTTTCGATAACTCTACAATTATAACAAAAGGAGAAATTGAGCTTAGTACCTACGCAGAAGGAGTAATCAAAAATACGAAATTCCAAGTCATTAATACTGATATGGCTTACAACGTAATCGTGGGGAGACCATGGATCCATGATATGGAAGCAGTATTACACTCCAACAAAAAAGAGGTAGCAGAAGAATCAAAAGACGAGGAAACCACTCAAATAGATACAGAAGAAAATAATAACGAGAAGGTGAACCAAATTACCACAAAGGTTACATCAAAACATACGGACATGGATTCAAGACCTGATGTCATTCAAGAACAAGAAGAGGACGAGCATATCAAAACAACTACTGAGGAGCTTGAAGTTGTTCCACTGTTCGAGTAGGAGCCTGAGCGAAAAGTTCATATAGTCACAAGGCTAAGCCCCATGAGAAGAGGTAAGTTAGTTGAATATTTAAAAGCTAACACTGATTGTTTCGTTTGGTGCCATTCAGATATGACAGGTATACCTCGAGAAGTGATGACTCATAAACTAATTGAAGATCCATCCTTCGTGCCTATCAAGCAAAAGAAAAGAAAGCAAGGAAAATTCAAGAACCAAGTGATCGATGAAGAGGTATAGAAACTCTTGAAAATTGGTTCAATACGTGAGGTAAAATTTCCTAATTAGTTAGCAAATACGGTAGTGGTACCCAAAAAGATTGGTAAATAGAGAGTGGTACAGATTTGAATAAAGCATGCCCTAAGGACTCATTTCCATTACCGCACATAGATCAAGTGATTTATGCCACAGCAGGTCATGAATTGCTAAGCTTTCTAGATGCGTACTCTGGTTATAATTAGATAAAAATGGATCCCTCAGATGAGGAAGAAACTTCCTTTATTACAAACAGGGGGAACTTATTGTTACAAAGTCATGCCTTTTGTCCTAAAAAATGCTGGAGCCACGTATCAAAGGCTAGTGACCAAGATGCTCCAGGAACATCTGGGGAAAACAAAGGAAGTATACATTGATGATATGCTAGTGAAGTCAACGCAAGCAGAAGATCATTTCCAGCATCTTTCAATTACCTTAGAAATACGACGCTGTAACGACACGGCCGGTCGTTTCGTAGAATCTGCATTATTATTACTGTTTTTGCCTTGTCATGCATTGGTCATACTGTTATGATGTGTTGGAGTGGGTTGGCTCGGGTTCAGAATGGTTGTATTGGGAATTGAGACACTTAGTCTCTAAAAGTAACTTTATAGTTGGAAAAGTCAACTGGGAGTTGACTTATTGGTAAACAATCTCGGAATGCGGACTTTATAGCTTGGATAGCTTTGTTAGGTAATTTGGGACTTAAGAGTGTGTTTGAATTGTTATTTCAGTGTCCGGTGTAGAATTAGGCTTGAATTGGCGAAAGTTAGTTTTTGGTGATTTCGCTCGGCAATGGAAAATAGGCTATCGGGGTCGGAATGGAACTTCGGAAGTTGGAGTAGGTTCGTAATGTCATTTTGGATGTGTGTGCAAAATTTCATGTCAATCAGAGGTGTTTTGGATGGTTTCGGCATCGTGGGTGGAATTTAGAAATTTCAAAGTTCATAGGCTTGAATTTGATGTGATTTTGGTGTTTTTGCGTTGTTTTTGGTGTTTCGAGGGCTCGACTAAGTTTGAATGAGGTTATGTGATGTGTTCGTGTGTTTGGTTGGGGTCCCGAGGGGCTCGGGATGGTTTTGAGTGGTCAGCAGGGAGTTTGGAATGTTTTTGCTGCTGCTGAAGTTGTTGGTGCTGTCATTTCCGCACCTGCTGATATTGGACCACAGGTGCGAGCTACAGAAGCGGCAAAGAAGGTTGCAGGTGCGAAAAACCACGGGTGCGCTAGTTTTGAGCGCAGGTGTGGTCCGCAAGTGCGAGAAATAGGGCCACGGGTGCTAAAAGCCTGGGCAGAAAGTATATAAGTTGGAGTTAGCGAATTTTAGTATCCACTTCACCATTTTTCATACGGGTTTCAAGCTTTTGAGGGTTTTTGAAGAGGGAGCCCAAAGTTTTTAATTGAGATAAGGTTTTTGGACATTATAACTACATTATATGTGATTAAGACCTAATTAGTGGTGTTAAATTGGGAAAAATCAGTGTAAAAAGGATAATTAGGGCTTGAGATTAAGAAACCTTCTAAGGGTGATTTGAGGGGTCATTTGGACTCTGATTTTAGCGTTCTTTATATGTATAGACTCGTGAGAGGATGAGGATCATTTTGGTGTAAAGTTTATCGAGTTTCTAGACGTGGGCCCGGGGGTCGGAGTTTGGCCAATTTCGGGAATTGTGCCTAATGTTGATATTTTTCGATTGGGTTTCATCTCCCTAGCATATTTTGATGTGATAAATCTGATTTTGATAGATTATGAGCATTTGGGAGCCGATTCAAGGGGCAAGTGTATTGCGGAGTATCTTTTCGGGCTAGTTTGAGGTAAGTAATAACTTTAAATCATGTCCTGAGGGTATGAAACCCTGGACTTTGCATCATTTCACTATTTTGGAGTGACGCACACACTGGATGACGAGTGTGGGGCGTGCACGAATTGGGAAAATAGAAATTGGTTCCTTCAGAGGCAACTATTTAGTTGCGAAATTTCTTTTAAATCATATGATAAATAGTATTGCTATGTTTTTGATATATTTGGGTTGAAATCCACGTTTGGGGCCTCGTACCGGTCTGCTTAGACCCCTTGGGGGCTATTTTATGATATGAGAGGGGCCGAGTGTCAGAGTGATTATTGCCATGACTTGGTTGTTTATAAAGCTTGGGCTGTAGGAGCCCCTCCGGAGTCTGTACACCCCCAGTGACCGCACGTACCTACTGAGTGCGAGTGCCGAGTGACGAGTGATTGGGAGGCATGCGTGACTGAGAGGAGCTGAGTGACTGTTAGTAAGTGATGGTGAGGTGCTGAGTGACTGATTTTGAGTGGTGATTTTGCCCGATGGGCGGTTTATAATGATATTTTTGCTGAGTTTTTGATTATGATTCATTTAATCTTTCATACTGAGATTTTTGGGAATTTTACTGAGAAACATTGGAAATCATACTTGTTCAAAGGATTTTTAAGGAAATTGGTTTTTAAACATATGGACTAAGTATATACAGTGTTAAAACTCATATTTTACTATTTGTGAATTGATGTTTTGTTACTGTGTGTTTCTTACCGTTAGACTTGATTTATTTTCATTACTACTGAGTTGGCGTACTTATCATTACTCCATGCACCTCTGTATACAGATCTAGGTACTGGTACTGAGCAGTAGCCATCTGAGTCCGTACGGAGTCAGCATTCGGGATTTTGAGATAGCTATCCAGCATCCACAGCATCTCCATTTCCCTTCCCTCATTTCGTATTTAGTATTTTGTCTTAAGACATTGTATTATGACATTAGCAGTATTAGTATTACTCTTAGATACTCGTGATCTGTTGACTCTAGTTCTGGGGAATGGTTATAGACTTTTAGCTTAATTATGCTTTGTTAATGACTTAGAAAATTATATACTCGTTATGGAATGTCATTAATGATTTGGGAAATTCTACTAAAGGAAATGTGTACTTATGTGATAGTGGCTAGCCTAGTTTCACGATAGGCGCAATCACGGCCGGTTAGGATTTGGGGTCGTGACAAGTTGGTATCAGATCTCTAGGTTACATAGGACTAAATAGTCATGAGCAGGTTTAGTAGAGTCTTGAGGATCGGTACGGAGACGTCTGTACTTATCTTCGAGAGGCTACAGAACTCTTAGGAAAAATCTCATTTTCTTGAACTCTGTCGTGTCATTCTAGTGATTCTGAAATTCTAAACTTCTGTTGTTCATTCTCTCACAAATGGTGAGGACACGCGCTACAAATCAGGGTGACCAGACAGCACTTGGACTCACGAGAGGTCGAGGCCGTGGTAGAGTTAGGGGACCAGCCCGTGCAGCAGTCGGGACAGTACCAGTGGATCCCCCTACTATTCAGGATCAAGTTCCCTCCGCGGTTGCTCTAGCAAGAGAGGCTCAGGCACCGGTAGTGCTCATGGTCATTCCGGGTCTTCAAGAGAACCTGGCTCAGATCTTGACAGTATGTACTAGTTTGGCTCAAGAAGTTTCTATGTATACTACTGCCGCTACATCTCAGGGCGGGGGAGCCGCTCAGACTCCAGCTGCCCGGACACCTGAGCAGGTTGTAAAGGACCTTCAGACACCGGGGGCATTCCTAGCCTAGCCGGTTGCTCCAGTTCAGGACTATGTGGTCCCAGCTATGCCCGAGGATGAGCAGCGCAGGCTGGAGAGGTTCAGTAGACTTCAGCCTCCAACTTTCAGCGCCATAGAGGGCGATGATGCCTAGGGTTTTCTGGATAAGTGTCAGAGGATACTCCGTACTGCTGGGATTTTGGAGACCAGTGGGGTCTCGTTTGCTACATTTCAGTTTGCTAGTGCTTCTTTCACTTGGTAGGAGGCATTTGAGAGGCGTAGGCCTGTTCGTTCAGCACCCCTCACCCGGCAGCAGTTCTCCACTATTGTTTTGGAGAAGTATGTTCCTCAGTCCCACAGGAAGGAGCAGTGCAGGAAGTTTGAGCAGCTGTGCCAAGGAGAGTTGTCTGTTACACAGTATGAGATGTGATTTTCTGAGTTTGCTCGGCATGCTACTGAGTTAGTCCCTACTGATAGGGAGAGGATTAGGAGGTTTGTCGATGGCCTCACGTATCAGCTCCGGATTTTGATGACTAGGGAGAGAATGTCAGGTGCCACATTTGAGCAGATTGTTGACATTGCTCGGAATATTGAGTCAGTTAGCAAGCAGGAGCAAGAGGAGAGGGAGTCCAAGAGGCCTTGAGAGACTAGTCATTTTTCAGGAGTTCGTGCACCTGCAGCATGCTATGATCAGGGTTTTGTGAGTCGCCCCATTCATTCAGCTCTTCCAGCAGCCAGTGGTATTCCAGCTCGTCCTAGACCTCAGGAGCCTTATTATGCACCGCAAGTATCTCAGGTGCCTTCAGCTCGAGGTGTTGTAACTAAATAATGATATAAAATTATAGGTGGCGGAGGCAAGCCAATCCATCCTCTCACTTTAGCTATGAACCTGCTTCATCCATTATCAACTATATTATCCCTTCTTAATCATGTACCCCTCAAAAACACTGTCCTTAGAGGTTGAACTTTGACCCAAAAAGAGTAGCTCTATTTTGGAAATACTTCAATAAATCTGGTCAATGGATTATCTACGCATGTGCTAGTCCAACAATCCTCTTATAAGTCTAACTCACGTCTTTTGGTTTGGGTTGACCAAGGAGCAATACACCTAGTAACACATTCATATGTCAAGCCTTTCTCTCGGCCAAGTCTTATTGCATCTCCCCAATTTGGCTGGTAATAGCTGGTTTTGTAGAAGGGTGTTGTAATACTTCATTGTGAAGTACAGTTGCTAAACATAGTTGGATTTTTGAATTCTGGAGCTAGTCGTCATGTGACTACATATAGAGATCTCCTTTCCAAAATTTAGCTTCTCGTAATCCCGTATATTGTCACACTTCCTAGTGGTTACAAGGTAAAGGTCATTTCTATAGGCTCTCTTACCTTCTCTTCATTTACCTTGCATCATGTGTCGTTTCCCATATTTTTCAATACGATGTTATCTCAATTCCTCAACTAGTTATCCAACTATAGGATTTGCTTTAATTAACCTTACTTTTATGTACTCTACAAGCCCCCTGAGAGTGGGTCAATTTCCCTCTTACTACAGACTTCTACTGTCTTAAACTCTGTTTAAGCTTGTTGATTCCAAATGGTGGTCTTGGTTGTGCTGCCTTACTATCAATTTCATCGGGTAACTCTACTTGTGAATCTAATTTTATGCCTTATGGCATCAAAGAGGAAGTCTCATGCATCAAGGATCGGGACATGTTCCTTATGTTAGAATAAACAGATATTGCTCGTACTCCTTGTAAGATTTTCTCCTAAACAAATATCTACCTGCTCTGCTTGTCCCTATGACTAGACAACTCAGGCTATTTTCTCTGATAAGTGCATTAAGATGTCTCACCTTTCAAACTTATTCATATGGACACTTTAAGGCCTAATTCTACACTAACTCGTAATGGTTTTAAGTACTTTATCGCCATTGTTGATGATTTTCTTGGGCTACATGTACTCGTCTCGTGGGTTTTAAAAGTAATGATTATCCTATACTTCAGGCTGATATTGCCATGGTTCTCAATTTTAGATCAAGTGTGTCCCCGTTTTAAAGTCTTAAATGGGTTGGATTGGATGGGTTAAGTGGCCTTTTCTCACTTGGCTTCTAGAATTATTGGCAATGTCATTGTCATGTGCAGGGCTGCTACCCCTGGAATTCCACCTCCTTAGGGAGGGTAGGAGCTTTAATTGTCTTTTTCCTCGGAGTGTTACGTCAACTATTCGAACCCCTCTAGCCAATACATGATTTCACCCCTATGGTAGGACGTCCTAGCTATGTGGTTTCGCCTGTAAGAGGTCTGAGATTAGACGCTTCCAGATGTTTTTGCACATACCATAAGTACGTTTATTCGAAAGACCATTTGTCGTACCTCTAATCATCCCTTACAGGATCAGTTGTCGAGAAGGGTTAAATTGTTCGAATTATGATAGCTTCATAAGTGGATTACTTATTTTCCATCCTCATGAGCTTGTGGCATCGAGTCCTTATGTTGCTTAATGTTAGGAGTGAAATAAAATTCCAGGTACTTCTCTTTTTTTTTTATCTCGATCGCACCCACGTTGCAAAAGTCTTACCATTTGAGCTCAACTAATTACCTTACACACAGGGACATGACTGGTGTATCATACTTGACCACTTCTTTTAAATCTCAATATCACGCACATAGTATCCGCCTCATCTAAGAATACTTGTTACCACTATGTTTCATTTATCTGATGATTGATGTCGTCACCATGAGTAGACCATGTCAGCATCGTTAGTAGAAATCCTCGTGGCTCTTAGCATACAACCCCAAGAAATGCTTGGCTTAGCATTTTAATGGATTCCTGAATAATTCCATCCCTATCTTGAACTCCGTTGTTCCTCATGGAATTATATCTATTTGATATTGAAGGTTCAAACGTGTCCAAGAGAAAGCATCACTGTGTGATCACATGCGTTCGATAGGTAATTTCATGGTCCATTCACGATAGCACGTCTTAGAGAAATCATTGAAGGTCATCACAAGTTTGTTTTGGGTGTTCTCGTGGAGATTTAGAATTTAGGAGGGTGAGCAGGTTATTCTCAAAATTTCACTGAAAATGTCATGTGAATTGGTACTTAAGGGTTAATAAGCACATTTCCCATTAGGCTGCACTAGGATTATGATGTTTCCCTATAGTTGTCGCTCATGTATTTTGTATCTTCATATGTCTATGTCTAAGAAGGTAGTGGAGATCCTTTGTGTATCATCCCAATGGAAATTATTAAAGGCAAGGTTAATGGATAGTTAGCGTATGTGAGGTATCTAGTTGTCATCCTTGTTAGGTAAGTGTAGGGAATTGGGATTGTTTCCGTGCATGTGTTATGGCAAAGCCTGTAAGTCGAGTAGGCCACCTTGAAAGCCGAATGTGTCGTGGAAAAAAAATATTTTTGCTTGATTATATATCAATTAGTTTTGGCTTGAAAGGTACCTTATAGATGTTATGATCTAAAAATGTGCAGTCCATGTTCCGGTGTCATTATGATAATGTAGTGCTTGTAATTCTGAAATTAGTGTTATGGAAATGTACATTATGGTACTTTGTCGAGTTATGGATGAGTTGTTACGATGGTTTTGGTGGTTCTCTGGAAGGTGGGTAGGCCTAGTTACAAAGGAGATGCTGCCAAATTTTCTGAAAAATTTGGTAGTTAGTCAAAATTTAGACACTTGAGGTAGGCTAGAAAAGAAATATGTTATGTTAGGTGTTTGGGGAGGGCTCTACATCTCATTCGAGGACGAATGATCCTTAGCGGGGGAGAATGTAAGGCCCCGGAAAATTTTGCTAAGCAATTTAGGATTTCGAGGTGCCAGGTAGGCTAATTATGATTCTTTTTGTGCTATAAATACGATATAGACGAATTGGATCTGGTAAATAAGTGTATAAGTCATAAAATAAGTATTGTGGGGTCCAAGGAGAAGCCTAATGTAGAGCCCTGGGAAAAGCTTTACTAAGTAATTTAAGGTTTTGTGGTGTCAAGGTAGTTAATACATTGTACTTCCGGAGTCTTGGGATTGAACGACGCGCTGAGGAGTTGAAATTTTTCGTTGCAGCTAGACCAAGCTTTAGGTAGATAAATCCTGGCTAAAGGCAGGCCAGACCAGGCTTTAGGTAGATAAAGCCTGCTAAAGCCAGGACAGATCAGGCTTTAGGCAGATAAAGCCTGGCTAACGCCGGGTTTGTGGCCCGGTCCGAAATGTTGGACTATCCATTTTCTATCTTAATAACCCGACCCGAGACCCATATAAAACCCATTACTCATCATTTTAAGCTTATTTTCTGATAAATTAATGAGATAAAAGAGTGGGTTCTAGAGAGAGGAAGTCCCAACTTCATCAAATTGATCCTCCTTCATCACTCAAGCTTGGAACTAATCAAGTAGGACACAGATTTCTTCACTCTAAGAGGTAAGCTTCTACCACACTAACCTTAATTTCTAGATTTTTGTTACAATGAAACATGGTTAGGTGAGTTCATGAATATGGGGGTAGGAATCTTGCATGCATGTAACCAACTAGTCATAATCTAGTAAAGGGAAATGAGTTAGAGTAATCTTTCACTAAAAAAAGGCCATTTAATCTAAAGGAACACCTAGTGTTTGATGGAATGCTCAAGTGAGTTCAAGACATGATCATTATTCCTAATTCTATGTTCAATTATGCCACATTGTGAACTACATTGAAGGTGCTAGAATGTATGGTGAATTGTGGTAGAAATTTAAGGAAAAATCCCAAATCGAGGTATGTATGGCTAACTTTAATCTTTGTAGAATCGACACGCTAGTGTCCGGGCATTTGGTATGAGTTCCTTGATGATCATATTTGAATTGATTGTTCTAATGTGTTGAGGCGTAAGATTCTGTTCTCTGATTGTCTTAGTTGTTTACCATGTCACCATGTTACTCGAAATTGTGAAATATGATTCTTTATGCTTAGGTTCTCCGGTTGCTATGAACTTATACTCTTGGTGATAGAAATTCTTGTGATTGAGTTGTTGCTTGTTATTGCTTATTTAAACTATGTCTGATGGGATCGGGTTGTGCGCCGCAACAGGAGGAAAAAGGATTGTATGTAGAGAAGGAACAAGGGTGCAATGTGATTGTACGGTAGGATCGTGTTGCACGCCGCAACAGGAGAAATAAGGGTGGTTTGTTGAGAAGGAATAAGGGGTGAAATATGATTGTACGGTGGGATCGGGTTGCGCGCCGAAACAGGAGGAAATTGGAATAAGAAAGTGTGAGACTCTCATTTGTGTTCTCTGTATTTCTATGCAGCATTGTTTGATTTACATGATTGGCTTCTACTTGTGTACTATTTAATTCTACTTAGAGTGAAGTTTGTTCATACATACTAGTACTATTCAATGGTACTAACGTCCCTTTTGCCGGGGGCGCTACATCTTTTAAATGGATGTAGGTGGTTCTGTAGCAGGAAGCGTCGATCATCGATAATAGTACTTCACCTCCTCTCTTCAGCAGTTCTGGTGAGCCCCATTTCCTCCCGGGGCCGTGTGACTACATGTTGATTTCTTTTGTATATGTTGTCCCTTTTGAGGTATAGCCGGGGCCTTGTCGCCAGCAGGTCTATGTATATTTCTCAGAACTCTTAGAGGCTCCGTAGACACTTATGTGGGTTGTGTATATATATTTTGGGTAGTTGTTGGATTTAATCGTAATCGTGATTCTGTATTTTGAATATTGTAATTAGTATGTATGTTTTGGAAGATCTGATGTTGGTAACGGTGAAATGGACTTAATGTTATGAATATATGCTTGTGATTTATCTCTTGCTAACTTATGTAAATAATGTATGCTATAAACATGGGGAGAAACGGGTCGGGTAGAAAAAGCTAAACAAGCTTGCTTGACCGGGTTCACTCGGTTAGGCGCCGGTCCCGTCCCTCGGTTTTGGGGTGTGACAAAGCAATTGCACGAATTCACTAGAGTAAGCATCCTTTTGATCCAACAAAGCCTTCAGGCTCCTAATCTCTTCGGTGGCATGGGAAAGTTGCTCCGCAAAGGAAGACTCCAAGATGCTTTTATCCTTACCTGCCTGATTTGAAATCGCCTTCTCTATGGCCAGTTCTGCTGTAACAACTCTGATATGCTGTTCCAAGGTACATTTCTCCTCCTCCATTGCCTCCATATCAAGTAGTAGACTCTCATACTGCTCCTTCCAATTGTCAGCCTCNTATATATATATATATATATATATATATATATATATATATATATATATGTGTGTGTGTGTGTGTATGTAAGTATGTATGTGTGTGTGTGTGTGTGTGTGTGTGTGTGTGTGTGAAGAAGGATCAAGTTTTACCTTTAAGGAAGAATGCACTATCTCGTTCATCCAAGTTAAGGAGTTGTGACTTTCCAGCTTAGACTTCTCAACCGGGCCTATCAAGGGCTTTAACCATACATCAGCCTGGCCCGAATTTTTCAAGAGGCTGCCTCCCGCAGGAACCTCTATCGCTACTTTCTTTATCACCCCCAGCTGGAAGACCCTACTTCAACAACAAAAGGAACGGAAGTAAGCGCGGGTGAAGGAGCCACGGGCGGAGTAGGCCGAGAAGCAAAAACAGCAACGGGAGCAGAAGAAGCAACGGGAGTAATAAATGAAAGTTCCGCAGGAGCATGCGGAGGGAAAATAGCAAGAGGAGCTTCATCAGAAACTGTACCAAAACCTTGCTGAAACAGATGATTAATGGATTCACGAACAGGAGAGGGAGTTGCATCCTTAGGAGCGGAAAGTTCTGATTCAGGTACGAGAGGATCAACAAAGGGCGCAGATTCATCGTCACAAACGAATCTCCTCATTCGCGACCTATGAATCAGCGAACCCTCCTCATGTCCTTCTTCATCCTCCAAGGTCCGGGACCCACTTACCTTCTTTTTTGACGAGGAAGAGCCAATAATGATTTCCTGAGCCTTAGCCAGGGACAATTTTGAAGCGGACATAGCCGCAGTAGAAATTCCACGAGCAAAAAACCCTACCAAATGGAAAGGATCAGATAAAGCTCAAAAAGGGAAGAAGTAAAAAAAAACCTCACTTACCATGGGTCTTCCCCTTCCAACCAAACCTTGAAGAGAGGTACTTCTAAGAACGTTCTTCTAAAGGAGCGATCAACAACAACTTTTCTACCCAATCACGGAAACCGGAGACATTCTCGACGGTTCCCATGGTTGCTGCAAAAAGAGAAACAGTCACGGTACTGATAGTCTATCAAAAACAAAAACAAAAACAAAAGTGAGCAAAACTGTACTCACATGCAAAGTTCCACGTCTCAAGGAAGGGGAGATTTTCTTCACCTACTAAACCTGCAGTAGGGACATCAACATACCGAGCATACCACCCTCTATCCTTGTCATCATCTAGAATAACTAACACTCTTTTACTCCTAGCCGCGAGAGTAAAAAGTCATTGGAGGAATAACATCGGGGAATAGAGGTGAATAAGATGATGGAAAGTAAAGGGGATAAAAGCTAAATTGGCCAAATACCTAAGGCACGCAACTACCCTCCAAACAAGAGGACCAACTTGTCCCAAGCAAACATTGAAAAATCGACAAAATTCAATGATAACAGGGTCGATGGGAGGCTTGAATCCTAATGTGAAAGGATAAGTATAAACATAAGAATACCCAGTTCTATAAGTGGTTATTCTTTGGTTATTATTAGGAACTACAACAGGAAAATCGTACTTCCAACAACAATCCCTGCGTACGAGTGACACTAAACCCTACGTTATTTGGGTAGGATAAAGGTAAGCACTATCATGTGATGACATGGAAGAAAGTTGTTCACTCATGGCCTCACTTTCCTTGGCAAAAGAATACTCGGAAGGAACAATCTCATCGACTCTCGGCTCACGAAGTGGTTCATTGTGTTCTCTACTCTTTGATGAAGATCTAGAAGCCCTAGCCCTAGAAGAAGACAAAGAAATATTACACCTAGAATATGGCGGAGAAGTAGTATGGGAAGAAGAAGAACCCCTGGAAGGTGTAGAACTTAAGCTCCTAAGTATACCACCCCTCCTACTTCGTGTTGGAGCAGAAGAATGAGTCAATTCATCTACAATAATGACTTTTTTGGATTACTGGTTTGAAGAAGACATGTTTACAAGAATGAAGAATTTACAGAGAAAGAAAGAAGGTTAGAAGTTTTTCGATAAAGCAAAGAAGGAAAAGGGGTAATTATACTCGGAGGAGACCGTCAAAAAATGGAAAAAATAGTGATGTGAAAGTCATAATTGAAACTGTCACTTCGTGACTGATGCAGCCGCAAAAAGCCCTAAAAGGCGCTGAATAATTGCAGAACAAATCCGAGAATTCCACGTGGCATGGGCATTAAATGGAAGTGACAAGCGACGTATACATTCAGATAAGGACTTAATGGTACGAGTGAAGCGGCGGCAAAATATTTCCTCCATAAATGAGTATCACTTACCAAATATTTAATTCATAAATAAATGGTAAGTGGAGGGACTATCTGTATTGGTAAAAATAGGCTTCACACGTGTACTAATTATGATGACAGAGCAGTCCATGTGGAGCAATGAAAACATAATAACTGGACGAGACTTTGTGAAGAGGTACGAGACAAACAGGAACGGAATGGAATACCCACGAGGTAGTTAGATACGGGAATCTCAATCTAATTGAGGAGATGAAGAGACGCGTTCAGAATGAATCAAGGCAGAATAAAGGGCAGATTCGAAGATCTTCAATCAATGAGCCAAACGTTACATAATCTTCACGCAACAGTTACGATTAACCATTGTAATGTTACATGAATTCCATTATTAGTCATTAATGCTCAATCATTAAGAAGAGTAGACGTTATATTAAGAAATTCCCTATAAAAGGGAGTAAAATATAACTTGTAAGGACACGTTCGAACCACTATTGAAATATACTTACTTTTACGCATATTTACTGCTTTCTATTTACAAGTCTAATTACAATTATTAGCATATTCTTTTGGTTATCAGAAACCCGAGCACTTCTTAAAAGCTTTGGCAGAGAATCTAATTCTTTGTTTGAAGAATGTTGCATCTATTGTGCATGGTGAATTATCATTTTATTCATATGATTTGCTAATCTCGCTATATAGGCCCTCATTGTTGAGAAGTCATCAAGCTCGATCAAACCTGTTGCCTTTTGTTTAAGTGCTCTTCGTGGTTCCCCTTCTTCTTGCCAATTATTATCATTAGCAGCGAAATTATTTTGCAGGATCCGGATCTCACTATATGGTCTTGCCATGCAACTACCCCCACATGCTGAGTCAAGATTCATCTTTGATGCCTCGTCCAACCCATTAACGAAAGTGTGACCCAACACCTCATCAATCTGACAATGATGTGGGCAGTCTCTGAGTAGCTTCTTATATCTTTCCCAAGCTTGTCAAAGAGTCTCACCATCTCATTGTTGAAACCCCATAACCTGGCTCCTCAAAGACTTTGTCTTCTTTGTGGGATAAACCTTGATTAAGAATTTCCTTGCTAGATCATCCCAATTGTGGATTGAGTTCGCGCGCTCTTTTTGTAACCATTCCTTAGCTTCCCCCAACAGTGAAAAGGGAAACAATGTCAGCCTGACATAGTCCTTGGAAACGTTCGGATAATTGTAAGTGTCTGTAATTTCCAGGAAGTTCTGAATGTGCCTCTACGGGTCTTCATGAGATAAGCCAACATTTTGCCATATGGTTGAATCAATTGTACCATGCACTGTTTGAGTTCAAAGTGACCCGTGATATCAGGCTTCAAAATCGCCTGAGTCATATTAGCCAGACTGGGCCTTGCAGCTTCTATCACCGGACGCTCTTCATTACCTTCTCTACTGGGTGTGGTTGAACTACGATGTCCAACTCTCTTTCAATTCTAGTTCCAGCTTCAACTTCCCTCATCACTCCATAAAGTGTTCGTTCGATTTCAGGATCAAGAGGAAGGAGATTGTTCTCACTTTTACTCCTCCGCATTCAAGAGAAGAGCTTGCGTTAACACAAATAAAGCAACTAAAAATTAAAACTTGAACAAATAACGAATAAAATCTTAACTTGACTAAACAATTAATAACTAAGTCCCCGGCAACGACGTCAAGAACTTGTTGGGACCAAACACACACGAAAGCATACATGGTCGTCAAATAATAAAGTGACTTGAAAGTCAAATGTCGAACCCACACAGACTTTCGATTGATCGTTAACTAAGTAAACTATAATCAATTAATTGTCCAAGATATTTAAGAGTGATATTTTTCTATTAATCTACTATTGCGGAAATTAAACAAATAACAACTAAATTATCAAGAATGTGATTTTGTGTGACGAGATTTTACTTCAGAGGGGATAGAAATTCCAGGGTTGTGGTTAGTTAATCTATCCTATTAAGTTCAATAATCACACTCGCTAATCCAGATTATCTATGATTGCTAATTAACCGAATCGTTTATATGAATAGCATGTTCTCACAATACTACTCGCCTTTCCACAATATATCAACCCTATATTCCTATGGTATTGAGTCTATCATGAACGAATATAACACGGTATTCAATTAACAAGACTGTTAGGTATATTCCTATCCTAACTGTGATATCTTCCCTCGAGCCACAGGTTCAGAAACAAGCTCTCTCTAATTCTACTCTAATCTAAACATGGCTTTCTCAAGCGTAGCATAGACAGTAAATAGAACTCAACTGTTGGCCAGACAATTAAGCAATTATGCACAGAATTAGAGAAACAACCACAAGATGATAATCTGAATAAACAAAGATCTAGTTAATAAACGTTATTAATCATGTCAACCACAACCATAGAACTAGAGTGCTTAGCCACTCATGTTCGTAGTAACAATTTTCCAAGTATTTTGCATAATCAAATTACAAAGAAAAGAAAAAGGGATGAAGAACTCTATGATTTTCTCCTCCAAAAGTTATCCACGTGATGTCCTAGCCTCACGTCGCAAAACTCCTCAAAGTGGTGTTTTAGGTCTATTTATATGTGTAGGAAAAGACCTAAACATGTAGGTCAAGTCCCAGTTAAACCAGGGGACGAAATAAAGCTTCAAAACGTGGACTAGTTAAGTTGGCCTTTGCCTGGCCTCGCCAGCCTAACGCCAGCTTCAACCTGGCTTTTGTCTGGCCTCAATAGCCTAACGCCAGCTTCAACCTGGCTTTTGCCTGGCCTCGCCAGCCTAACGCCAGCTTCAAGCCTGGTGTCACCAGGTATCTCCTTTTCACTGTTCTCGAGTACACTTTCAACGTTTAAGTATCCCTTTTGTTCTACTTTCATCTCCAATTCACCTACACATAAGATAGATTCTATTACGCGCAAATAAAGTGTAACTTATCGCTAAAGCATGTATAATGCAAGGCAAATAATGTACAAACTATGGAATTATAGCCCCACATCATGAAGATTGCTCTAAAATTGCCTCAATCCGTGCTTGGAAATGTAAAAATGATGCAAAAATCGCGAACCCTTGTATTTAACATTCTGCCCAGCACTCCGCATTTGCGGACAATTCGTCGCATCTGCGACCACCACGGTAAATGTTTCGCTTCTGCAAAAATAGCCATGCTCAGCAACCCCCGCACCTGCGGATATCACAATTCCGCTTCTGCGAAGAATATCGCACCTGCGCTTCCAAATCTTTCATCTACGCACACGCATGTGCGCTACAAAATCCACTTGTGCGGTCTTCCTCACCCACCATCTTCTAGCTTTTGCGACAAACTGCCCACATCTACAGACTCGCATTTGCGTCCATTCTCCCACAGATGCGGAAATACCAAAACTAGCAGCCTTCAGCAACGCAACATGAACGAAAATGATCTGAACCTCGTTCGAAACTCACCCCAGCCACTCGGGACCCCGTCCAAATATACCGACAAGTTCCATAACATAACACCAACCTACTAGAGGCCTCAAAACGCACGTAACAATATCGAAACGACGAATTGCACCTCAAATCATACTTAAATGAATTTTGAACTTTCAATTCCATAACTCGTGCCGAAACATATCAAATCATCCCAGAATGAACCCAAATTTTGCACACGAGTCCCAAATGACATGACGAAGCTATTCCAATTCTCGGAACCACAATCTGAATCCGATATCCTCAAACTCAACTTCCGGTCAAACTTATGAACTTTCCAAACCTTCAAATTTCTAATTTTTGGCAGCCTGTGTCGAAACCTTCTAGAAACATCAAATGCAAATCTGGGCATACGCCCGAGTCCAAAATCACCATCTAGACCTAACGAAACCATCAAAACTCCGCTCCGAGATCAAATTCACAAAAGGTCAAACCCGGTCAACCATTTCAACTTCAACAATGAAATTCATTCGTCCAAATCGATTCCGAATAACCTGAAAATCAAAACCAACGATTCAAATAAGTCATAATACATCATACGGAGTTACTCGTGCCCGTAAACCACCAAGCGAAATGCAAATTCTCAAAACGATCGATCAATCGTTTAACTTTCTGATCTAACACCACAGGCGATGGCCAGGGATCATCCTCTCAATAAGACAGAAAGAAGGAATCTTCCTAGGAAGAACCTACGATTTCTAGAAGCATCCTTTACTTTGTTGCATTCAAATGTTGACTTGTAGCATTTTTCATATAGTTTCCAAATATATAAATTTTCTTTTTAAAAAACTTAGAAGAATCTACACCTAAATTCACAATGATAATTAGGTGTGGTCTTATACTCCGAACCCCTTGATATAAATTGGGATAGAGGAGTACTATTATCAAAAATAAATTCAATTTGTAATTGTCCTGAACAAGCTTTCCTACTTTGAAAACTATCAATTCATGACTTATAATTGCAAATACCTTACATTTTATATTGCAAAATAAGCAACTATTCGGAACGTATTACCAATGCTACTACGTAAAATATTTTTATGTAGTTCATTGATGAGAATGTACTTTACATGCTTGCAGCCATAACAAGAAAAAATCAAAGTCAACTCCAAAAGTAATTAAGTGACCAAGTTTGATCCAGTTTTGTCACCATCACTCTTGCAAGCTTCTTAATTTCTTCAAGTTGAAAACACTTGCTATTACACTTTAGAGCATCAATTATGAAACTTGTTATCACCAAGCTCACTTTCTTCAAATAATCGAGCTGAATGAGTTCTAAAATCTTGTTATCACTAAGCTCACTTGGATAATACTCGATCAAGTTTACTATTTTGTTCTTGTGAAAATTAGTACATGAATTAACTGGCCCTAAACCAACCAAGACCAAGTAGTAAGCAACTACATCAAAAAGATTATTAGGTTCCTAAAGTTGCAGATCAATAACATCAAACACTTTCAAACGCAAGTGATATGAATGCGCAACATCAGAAAACTTTTGTTTCATCATTTTAGTAACATAGACATCGTCCAATTTGGGATTAATATATTATAGTTACAGCCTTATCCTTCAGTTGCAATCAGTTGTAAACTTATCTTGCAAGATTGAGTAATTTCATAGCATTAACAACATATTTATTTTTCTTTTGTAAAACTTTGTTTAATTTATTTGTCAATAGAAGCTCCCTATGAAGGATTGCATATAGATGTTTGTAACACGCGCGGAAGACAATAACAATCCTAGGCATAATTTTTTGTGTTTAAAATTTATTCACAATGTCAAAGATCGGATCTAATACGTACCTGGTGAAGAGAGTCTCGTTAAATTTCTTCGATAGTGTGAAGACTCTATGCGTATCCACACCGAGACCGATTCTTGCTATCAACTCTTTGATCAATGAAACCCGCGAACAAATTGAACAAAATATTGTGCTAAAAATTTTCTCAAAAATCTCAACTCAATGTTAGAAGAACAAGAAACACTTTTCTTGTAATTGTATTTTCTCTCTTGGCTTGTGTTGCACTCTCACTTTCACAAAGTGGTTTTTCTTAACAAGAATTAATTTAATAAATTTTCTCTATCACCCTTTATATAGTATCACCTATAAATATTTTTCTTATTTAATTGAGTAATGATTTACTTAGGATAAAACTTTTTTTCAAAAAATAAACTTTGTACAATTTCTCCATAGGCTGCCGAAGACAATCCAATTCCAATTGGATTTGAGGTCTTCATGTGCTTTTAGGAACTTTGTCAGTTACCCAACCTCAAATTGGATAACAAATATTTTAGTATGAAAAACATTATTCTCATTCCATATGGGTGAAGTGCCGTGAAGTCCTCAATGGACTTTTACAATCCAATTTCAAATTGGATTCCACCTAACCAGGCTTCATCAATATTTGTATATGTATCTCGTATGCATATAAATATCGATCCTATATATATCACTTATATATATATATAAATTTTTAATCAAGAGACGTAACTTAATTTTCTATTCAAATAGAAAAGTTTAATTTGTTCACAATATTAATTATACCCTCTGTGCTAGCAAAGAATATTACAATATTTTATTTGGACTAATAACTAAATTTATTTGACTAATTAAATTCCTTGATTTAATTATCAAATAATAAGTCAATTAATCCTTTAGCAACGATCAGAACACTCGTTAGTGTGCGACCCCATAAGTTCAATACTAAACCGGTAGTAAATTAATCACATCAATATACTAATCAAGGGTGGCGTCTAGCAAAATACTCCTTAACAACCGGATAGCATGAAGTATACAATTTACTCTCAAGAACCAGGAGAAGAATAATGCAGTAATTCCTTCTGTCCTTATAGCTCTGGGTCACCCTAGGATATGGTTCAACTGTCAAATCCTAATAGGCGACCAATTATGTGTTCATGTCAAATATAATCGACCTTTGAATGGCCTAAGAAACTCTTTTCTTCTTTCATTCAATTTCCCTGGCCAAGGTCTTAGTTTGATCTTTTATAATGCATGACAACATGGAGCCGAAACTCATTACCAAGAGTCGACAGATTCCATCTTGATCAATCACTAATTCTACAAGCATCTAATCATACCCAATATCCTTAAAACTATCGCCCTAGAGCCATAGGTGTCTGGTAGCGAAGCACAATAAATAACTTGTCAATTACTATGACAATCTCAGGTCAAAGGAAATTTTTACATCACATTCTTCAAGAGAATATCCTATTGACAGTTATGGTAATTCTAACCATTAGGAATTATCCAATGAGTTGGTTCAATGATCATATCTCTATATGCATCATCTACCTATGAGATTTAGTTAATGAGATCAACTAATCTTTATCCCATAAAGACGATCACATAAATATTGATCTAACGGATTACTAATGTCCAAATTAATAATCCTACGATCAAGAAAAAATTTAGATTAAATTGTAAGAGACTTTACTCTCATTATCATGATCTCCATCACAATGACAAGTCTCAACATTTAATCAAAGACCTTATTATATTAATAAAGCAATTAATAATAACTATGATAAAAGAATATCAAATGCCATATATTTTTATATCAAATGACGTTCACAAAAATATGTTCAAATCATCAACTGTGATATTGGATCTAGGGCGTATCTACTATATCCCTAAAATTCTTCCACTTGCACTAGAGCCAATCGCTCTTGTACTTCATCCCCAATTTCCACTTGTGCTTGTCAAACTCTTATGCGCCAAGAGCTTTAGTGAATAGGTCTGCAGCATTTTCCTTTCCATCAACCTTTTGAATCTCGACGTCTCCACTTTCAATGATATCTCTTATCAAATGATACCTTCGTAGAACGTGTTTGGGCTTTTGGTGTGATCTTGGTTCTTTTGCTTGAGAAATGGCTATAGTGTTGTCACACAGTAGTGGAACTACACCTTCTATTGAAGGAACCACACTAAGTTCAGTTAAGAACTTTTTAATCCATACATCTTCACTAGCAGCTATATATTCTGCTTCAGTCACTGAATCAGCTACTGTAGGCTATTGGAAATTCTCCTACTCACCGCACCACCATTTAAGGTGAATACATAACCAGAAATAGATTTGCTATCATCTCTATCTGAAGAAAAACTTGCATCAGTATAACGTTCAAGTTTCAACTCAGAATCTCCATAGATGAGGAATTGGTCTTTAGTCCTTCTTAAGTACTTAAGAATGGTCTTCACCACCTTCCAATGTTCCTCACCAGGATTTTCCTGATATTGGCTAGTTACTCCAAGTGCATAAGCCACATCAGGACGTGTACATGTCATGGTATACATGATAGCTCTTACTGCACTAGCGTGTGGGATCCTACTCATGCGTTCTCTCTCTTCAGGTGCTTTAGGACAATCCTCCCTACTGAGAGTAATTTCAATTCCTATTGGTAGATAGCCTCTTTTGGAATTATCCATATTATACCTCTTTAAGATAGTATCAATGTACAAAGATTGGGAAAGTCCAAGCAGCTTCCTCGATCTATCTCTATAGATCTTTATTCCTAATATATAAGTTGCTTCTCCCAAGTCTTTCATGGAGAACTGTTTAGATAGCAACTCTTGGTACTTTGCAATGCCGATATTTCATTCCCTATAAGCAATCTATCATCAACATACAATACTAAGAATATAATTGTACTCCCGCTAACCTTTTTGTGCACACAAAGGTCTTCTTCGAATCTAACAAAATTGAACTTTTCAATCGTCTTGTTAAAGCGAATATTCGACCTTCGAGAAGCTTGCTTTAGTCCATAAATGGATATTTGTAGCTTGCAAATTTTATTACGATCAGAAGAAGATGTGAAACCTTTAGGTTGTGTCATGTACACCTCCTCTTCTAGCTCACCATTAAGGAAAGTTGTTTTCACATCCATTTTCCATATTTCATAATCATAGTATGCTGCTATAGCAAGCAAAATCCGAATTGATTTGAGCATTGCCACGGAAGATAAAGTCTCGTTATAGTCGACTCCTTCTTTCTGACGATATTCCTTGGAAACAAGACGGGCTTTGTAGGTCTTCACCTTTTCGTCTGCTCATATATTTTTCTTAAAAACCCATTTACAATTAATAGGTTTTATATCCTTTGAAGGTTCAACTAAAGTCCGTACTTTATTTTCCTTAATGGATTCCATTTCGGATTCCATGGCCTTTTGCCATTTCTCATAATCAGAACTTTGTATTGTCTCTTCATAGGTCTTAGGGTCATCATCATTATGATAACATCATTTGATACATCATCTTGTACCATTAGATTTAATTTAGTTCGTACATGACGTTCTCGTGTAGACCTTCTAAGAGGTACTTGTACAACCTGTTCAGCTTGGGCTGGATTTGGTTGGTATTCAATTTGGTTTGGAACTGGTTCATTAACCTGTTCTTGAACTACATTTAGTTCTTGAACTTCAACCGTTGAAGATGGCAACTTCCTTGGCAACTTCAAAACATTCAATAAAGGTTCTTCAACTTGGGTCTCATGATCTTTATATTGTGTTGATTCATCAGTTTCTTGAACTTCATCAAGTTCTATTTCTCCATTATAATTTCATTCTAAAAGAAATTCCCTTTCCAAAAAGGTTGCTCTTCTGGCCACAAATACTTTATGGTTAGAAGGGTCATAGAAATAATATCCCATTGTTTCCTTGGGATACCCAATGAACCTACACTTATCAGATCTTGAGTCAAGTTTATCATACTGTAGTCTCTTAATATAAGCTGGAAAACCCCAAACTTTAATATGTTTAAGGTTAGGCTTACATCCTTTTCATATCTCATATGGTGTTGTAGAGACTGACTTAGTGAGAACTTTATTAAGTAAGTATATGTCACGACCCGAAATCCCACCGTCAAGGCCGTGATGGCGTCTAACGTTGAACCCGCTAGACGAGCCAACGTTTACAGTATTTGTAATTTATTCCTTATTACCTAGCCATTAACAGTGATAATCAAGAACATTTAAATACAAAGTGCGGAACAAATGAAATACTAGTATTTGATTGAACAATACTACAAAAACGCCCATATTAATCTGCCCAAAATCTGGAGTCACAACCTTCACGGACCATCTAAGATTCACTACATACATGAGTCTGAATAAAAATGGAGTAACTGTCTCGGAATTACATGTAAAGAGAGGAAAGGAGATATAGAAGAGTTGACGCCAATATAGATGTTCGTAACACGCAGCGGCAGACAATAACAATCCTAGGCATAACTTTTCGTGTTTAAAATTTATTTGCATGTCAAAGATCGGATCTAAGATGTACCTGGTGAAAAGAGTCTCATTACAAAATTTCTTCGATAGTGCGAAGGCTCTATGCATATCCACACCGAGACCGATCATTGCTATCAACTCTTTGATCAATGAAACCCGCGAACACATTGAACAAAATATTGTCCTAAAATTTTTCTCAAGAATCTCAACTCAATGTTAGAAGAACAAGAAACACTTTTCTTGTAATTGTATTTTCTCTCTTGTCTTGTGTTGCACTCTCACTTTCACAAAGTGGTTTTTCTTTACAAGAATTAATTTAATAAATTTTCTCCATCACCCTTTATATAGTATTACCTGTAAACCCTTTTCCTATTTGGTTGATGTAATGATTTACTTAGGATAAATATTTTATTTCAAAAATAAACTTTTTACAATTTTTCCATAAAAATCGAATCCCATTCAAATGGGTTTGTGGCTGCCGAAGACGATCCAATTCCAATTGGATCTGAGGTCTTCATGTGCTTTTAGGCACTTGCAGTTATCCACTCAAATTGGATAACAAATATTTTAGTATGAAAAACATTATTCTCATTCCATATGGGTGAAGTGCCGTGAAGTCCTCAATAGACTTTTACAATCCAATTTCAAATTGGATTCCACCTAACCAGGTTTCATCAATATTTGTATATGTATCTCTTATGCATATAAATATTGATCCTACATATATCACTTATATATATAAATATTTTAATCAAGAGATGTAACTTAATTTTCTTTTCCACATAGAAAGTTCAATTTGTTTACAATATTAATTATACCCTCTGTGCTAGCAAAGAATATAACAATATTTCATTTGGACTAATAACTAAATTTATTTGACTAATTAAATTCCTTGATTTAATTATCAAATAATAAGTTAATTAATCCTTTAGCAAAGATCAGCACACTCGTTAGTGTGTAACCCCATAGGTTCAAAACTAAACCGGTAGTAAATTGATCACAACAATATACTAATCAAGGGTGGCGTCTAGCAACACTCTTTAACGACCGGATAGCATGAAGTATACAGTTTACTCTGAAGAATCAGGAGAAGAATAATGTAGTAATCCCTTCTATCCTTATAGCTCTAGGTCACCATAGGATATGGTTCAACTGTCAAATCCTAATAGGTGACCAACTATGTGTTCATGTCAAATATAATCGACCTTTGAATGGCCTAAGAAACTCTTTTCTTCTTTCATTCAATTTCCCTGGCCAAGGTCTTAGTTTTGTCTTTTATAATTCATGATAACATGGAGCCGAAACTCATTACCAAGAGTCGACAGATTCCATCTTGATCAATCACTAATACTACAAGCATCTAATCATACCCAATATCCTTAAAACTATCGCCCTAGAGCCATAGGTGTCTGGTAGCGAAGCACAATAAATAACTTGTCAATTACTATGACGATCTCAGGTCAAAGGAAATTTTTACATCACATTCTTCAAGAGAATATCCTATTGACAGTTATGGTAATTCTAACCATTAGGAATTATCCAATGAGTTAGTTCAATGATCATATCTCTATATGCATTATCTACCTATGAGATTTAGTTAATGAGATCAACTAATCTTTATCCCATAAAGACGATCACATAAATATTGATCTAACGGATTACTAATGTCCAAATTAATAATCCTACGATCAAGAAAAAATTTAGATTAAATGGTAAGAGACTTTACTCTCATTATCATGATCTCCATCACAATGACAAGTCTCAACATATAATCAAGGATCTTATTAAATTAGTAAAGCAATTAATAATAACTATGATAAGAGAATATCAAATGACATATATTTTTATATCAGATGACGTTCACAAAAATATGTTCAAATCATTAAATATGATATTGGGTCTGCAGCATTTTCCTTTCAATCAACTTTTTGAATCTCGACGTCTCCACTTTCAATGATCTCTCTTATCAAGTGATACCTTAACAGAATGTGTTTGGACTTTTGGTGTGGTCTTGGTTCTTTTGCTTGAAAAATGGCTCTAGTATTGTCACACAATAGTGGAACCACACCTTCTATTAAAGGAACCACACCAACTTAAGTTAAGAACTTTTTAATCCATACAGCTTCACTAGCAGCTATATATTCTCGTTCAGTCACTGAATCAGCTACTGTAGCTTATTTGAAACTTCTCCAACTCACCGCACCACCATTTAAGGTGAATACATAATTAGAAATAGATTTGATATCATCTCTATCTGAAGAGAAACTTGCATCAGTATAACCTTCAAGTTTCAACTCAGAATCTCCATAGATGAGGAATTGGTCTTTAGTCCTTCTTAAGTACTTAAGAATGGTCTTCACCACCTTCCAATGTTCCTCACCAGGATTTCCTGATATCAGCTAGTCACTCCAAGTTCATAAGCCACATCAGGACGTGTACATGTCATGGTATACAGGATAGCTCCCACTACACTAGCGTATGGAATCTGTGATGACCCTAGGGGTCATTTTATAAAATTAGACTCCGTTCCATGCTTAATAACCATAAAAAGACTAAAAATTAAATACCTCGATTTGCGTGCGCAGTCCGGGCTTGAAACGGAAAAGCTTTTATGTGAAAATATGAGAAATAATGATTTTTAGAATTTAAATTTGATAAAAGTTAATTTTGGTCAATATTTTGAGTAAACAGACCCGGATCCGCGTTCCGATGATCCCGGGAGGTCCGCAATAAAATATTGGACTCGGGCGTATGCCCGAAAATGAATTCCGAGGTCACAAGCCTCAGAAATCAATTTTTGAAAGAAATTACTTTGCTGAAATATTCATGAATTAAAGAAAAGAAATAATGCTAAAACTCATTAATATCGGGTCCATATTGTGGTTCTGGAGCCTAGTACAACTTTGTTATGATATTTAGAGGTTAACTGTGAAATTTGGTGCAAAACAGAGTTCGTTTGACGTGATTCGGACATCCGGTTGAGAAATTATGAACTTTAAGAGTTTTTGTTGAAAATGATGAGTTGTGAGGTTTAATTCATATATTTACATGTTATTTTTATGATTTTATCACACGAGCAAGTCTGTATGATGATTTAGACTTGCGTGCATATTTGGTTTAGAGCCCCGAGGGCTCGGGTGAGTTTTGGATAGGCCACGGGGTGTTTTGCACTTAAAAATAACTACTGGTTTTTCATTGATGGTGTCCAGGTATTTTGTTCTGTGCGATCGCATAGACAAGTCCGCGATCGCATAGAGTAAAGTTGGAAGCCCTGTTTAGAACCCTATGCTAATGCACCAATAAGTTGCGATCGCGGAGTACAGCCTGAGCCAAGCTGTGCGAACGCACAGCATACAGTGCGAACGCACTGAGTTAAATCAGGCCTGGGGGAGGGGAGGCCAATACCCTTTGCGATCGCACCCCTCCCCATGCCAACGCAGTTCTCAAATTTCCCTTACCCTGTGCGATCGCATATAATTACACGCGATCGCACAGTTGCCCAGCCCAGCTAATAAAAATATCGAATTAAAATCGGGCAGAACCCTTTCTTCTCCAATTTTTCGAGGTTCCAGCCTTAAAAACGAGTTTGCTTCAACAATCTTCATCCCCAATTCATAGGTAATCAATTCCAAACCTTATTGTTTCAATTTCTTATTATTTCGCATCAGTTTTAAAACTAAAACAAAGCATTTTCATGGTAAAAATCTAGGATTTGGGTAGAATTAAGGAGTTTTGTAAAAATTTAATTTTTATATCAAATTAAGCTCGGATTTCAAAACTAATAGCATATTTGGGTTCGTGTGTGAATGGGTAAACGTAATTTGGTCCGAACCCGGAGTTTAGACCAAGCAGGCCCGGGTCGGGTTTTCACCTTTTTTGAGAAAACTTAGGAAAAATTATATTTTTCAATAAAGTTAGTTCCTTTAGCATTAGTTAATGATATTAAGTTAATTTTGATTAGATTCGAGCAAGTTAGAGGTGAATTCAAAAGGAAAAGCAATAATTGAGCAGTGAGTGGCCTGCGGAATTGAGGTAAGCGTTTGGTCTAACTTTGGCTTGAGGGAATACGACTCCCCACTTGTTTGTTATGTGAAATGCATGGGCGTGGTGTATAGGTGTGGTGACGAGTATCTATGCACCACCAAAATTGGTTGTTAAACATGATCCCATTTCCCGTTCCCCCCTTGTTTGATCATTGTCTTAATTGTTATATGTTCATTATTGTTTCTATGACTATTTGGCCTTGTTGATTTGTTGTTAGATATTGTTGTGACTATTTGAAAAGAGTATTGGTTGTTTGAATTGGTTTCCTTGTGATATAAACATGGTTCAGAGGTTTGATATGGTTTTTATGAAACAAATGCATATATATTTTGATATTCCTATTGATTTCATGGTTGAGAGGTTATTGATGAAGTTTTGAGAAAAATACAGTTTATTATTTATAATTGTTGAGACAAAAATATTGTGAAAGACTTAGCCTGAATTGTGAAAATTATGAATAAATTGATATGATATGTCTGGCAGGAGCGGGTTGCACGTCGCAACAAGGAGTGATAAGGGAGGACAGGTGGGATCGGGTTGCACGCTGCAACAGGAGTAATAAGGGTGATAGATTATGGAGGAGCAATAAGGGAGGACATGTGGGAGCGGGTTGCACGCTGCAACAAGGAGCGATAAGGGAGGACATTTATATTTTACTGATAAAAAAAGTTTTGAAAAGTTAATAATCTTTATTCTACTACTATTTAAAGTTAAAGTTTGGAACTTTGAAGATGTCACGACCCCAACTCCTAACAGGTCGTGATGGTGCCTATCATGGAACTAGGCTAGCCAACACTCATAACTTTCACATTTTTCTTTTCAAATATCTCAGTTTATTTTCAGCAATTCATAACACGCATATAAATTTTGAAATCTTTAACAAAACAATCAAGCTAACAGTCTACAACCGTTCCCAAGACCCGGAGTCAGCATGTCTTGAGCATCTACGAAAAAAACTAACTCTTCTATTGTCATAGACAAAGTCTAGGAATAATATATTAATACTAAATAAGGAAGGGAAATGGAGAAGTTGCGGACGCTGGACAAGTACCTCGAACTCCCGTAAGCTGTTGATAACGAATTCGGACGACTACAGCTCTGAATCAATACCTAGATCTGCACACAGAGGTGCAGGGAGTAATAATGAGTATGCCAACTCAGTAGTAATGAAAATACATCACAGTATGAGAAATAAGAAACACACAGCACAGATACACCAATTCACCAAAAAAATTAAAAACACCAAGTCACCATGAGTATTCAACAAATACATAAGTTCGAAAACCAATTTCCAGAAATCCTTTGAAACGAGTATGATTTCCATATATCTCAGTAAAAATCAGTTTGAAAAACGAAGTGAATCATAGTTCAAAAATTCAGTAAAATCATCATAAATCTGCCCCTCGGGCCATAATCATTTCTCATAATAATTTCCCTCAGTATCAGCACATCAGGCAACCTCACAATCACTCAATATTAGCCCATCAGGCAACCTCACAGTCACTCAATATTAGCCCATCAGGCAACCCCACAGTCACTCAATATTAGCCCATCAGGAAACCTCATAGTCACTCAATATTAGCCCATCAGGCCACCTCACAATCACTCAATATCAGTCCCGCGGACAACATCACTCATTATGTACCTGCGCTCACTAGGGGTGTGTACAGACTCCGGAGGGGCTCCTACAGCCCAAGCGCTATAACAAGCCACAACATGGCATAAATCACACACAATATTGGTCCGCAACCTCTCTCATATCACAACATCCTCACAATAATGGCATGAAGCCTCACTCTGTAAGACACTCTCAACATGCCCTTCAGGCCATAAATATACCGGGTTCTCAACCCAAAACAGTGTTTCATTTTCAATAAATAGTATCAACATACTCTGAGTGTCAAAACAATTATAAAAAAAAGACAGAGTGAGAATCATAACATATCAGTGGCTTACAACCCAAAACATATCAAATATATATCAACACTATTAAGCATAGGCTTTAAAAATCGGTTTCACAACTCAATAGTTGCCTAAATAGGGAATATATTTCCAAAGTTCAAATCTTTGCATCCCAAAACCCGTGAAAGGGTGCAGAGTTCGAGGTTTCATACCCTCAGGATAGGATATAAAGACCTTACTTATCTCAAACTAGCAGAAAAGCTACTCCGCAATACGCTTGTCTTTCGAATTAACTTCTGAATGCTCCAAATCTACCAAGTTTGGATTTTTATCATTAAATTACGCTTAAGGAATGAATTCCAATTGAAAAATATCGATTTTAAGCACAAAACCCGAAATCGGTCAAAACCCGACCCCCGAGCCCGCATCTCGGAACTCAGGAATTTTTATACCAAAATGTTCTTCGTCATCTCATGAGTCTGTACACATAAAGAACGTGAAATTCGGAGTTCGTTTTACCCCTCAAATCGACCCCTAAAGGTCTCATAATCTCAAGCCTTAACTCTCCCTTTTTCTACTGATTTACATGAATTAAACACTGAGATTATGTTCCTTAATCACCTATAATTGAGTTTTAAGGTCCAAAATACTTACCTCTATGAAGAACACTGATTTTCCCTCTTCAAAATCGCCTCAAAAGCTTTTTCCCGTTCAAAAATGGTGTAAAGGTGGGTATTGGTCGCTGGAGGGTTTAATTATATACTGTTCAGTTGTTACTCATTGCGAACGCGGACCATCACGTGCATTCGCAGAACACTGCCTTTCCTCCCCATTCGCGATCGCGGACGCTCGCACGCGTTCGCACAACATTAACCGTCAGCCCTCCCCCACGCGCCCAACACCCATGTGCGATCGCACCCTCATGTACGCGACCGCACTGGACCCCTCTCCCCTTCTCCGTGATCGCAGGCCTCTAATGGCGATTGCACAACACAAAATGTGCCTGCCTCAATTTAACTCTCCGCGATCGCACGAATTCCTATATGATCGCAGTGAATAAAGTTTTGCTGTAAAAACACCAGGGAACAACAATATTTTTTAGTCCAAAAGAGTCCGTTGGCCACCCGAAATTAATCCCGATCCCCTCGGGACCGCAACCAAATATACCAAAACGTCACATATGATCATTCAAACTTAGTTTCACCCTCAGAACACCAAAACTAACATCAAATCACCAAAATCACATCGGATTCAAGCCTAAGAACTTCCAAATTTCTAAAATCCATCAACGATGCCGAAACTATCCAAAACAACTCCGATTGACTTGAAATTTTGCAGACATATCCAAAATGACATTATGAACCTGTTTCAACTTCCGGAATTCCATTCCGACCCCGTTAGCCTATTTTCCACTGTCGACCGGAAATCGCTAAAAACTAACTTTGGCCAATTCAAGCCTAATTCTACACCGGACATCACAAAATTATTCTGAACACACTCCTAACGAAGCTATTCGAGCCATAAAATCCGCATTCCGAGGTCGTTTACCAATAGGTCAACTCTTAGTTGACTTTTCCAAATTTAAGGCTATTTTTAAAGACTAAATGGCTAAACTCTCACTACAACCATTTCGATTTCAAGCCTACCAACTCTAACACATCAATAATAGTATAACCAACCTATGACAAGTCAATAACAGTAATTTTAATGCAAGTTCTATGGAACGACTGGCCGGGTCGTTACAAAAGAGTTATTTGAGGATTGATTATAGCTGAGTTATTTTATTTTGTTGCAGCACTTGTTTATCTATTTGTTTAGACTTCTTTCTAGCTTTATTATTTATTGTCGTTATCGATTATATTGTTGAAGCCCCGACTTAGCATCGTCACTACTTCGGCGAGGTTAGGCTCGGCACTTACTCAGTTCATGGGGTCGGTTGTACTGATACTACACTTTGTGCTCTTTTGCACAGATGCAGGTACTAGTCAGCAATAGAGGATTCCAAGACGACCACCCGATTCATTTGGAGACACGAGGTACATCTGCCGGCATTCGTAGATATCTGAGAGTCTTCTCCTATATGTACATACACTGTTTTATTTTATTCAGAACAGTTACACTATTTCTTTCAGCCATTATTTATAGTATTCTTTAGTAGTTCATGGATTGTGACACCAGACCCTAGGGTAGTCTTAGAGTCATTTATATAATTAGTTCGCGATTCGTTTCAGTTAATTGGTTATTATTATTATTTAGTTTTGGGGTTATTGGAAATTATGTTAATTAAGTCCATTTTAAATTGTTTTATTCGTGCTTAAGTAATTAATTAAGAAAGTTGGTCAATCGACTTCTAACATTGGCTTGCCCAGCAAGTGTGGTGTTAGGCGCCATCACGGTCCATAGGTTGGGAATTTGGGTCGTGACAGAATCCTACTCATGCGTTCTCTCTCTTCAGGTGTTTTAGGACTATCCTCCTTACTAAGAGTAATTCCAGTGCCTATTGGTAGATAGCCTCTTTTGGAATTATCCATATTATTCCTCTTTGAAGAGTTATTTGAGGATTGGTTATAGCTGAATTATTTTATTTTGTTGCAGCACTTGTTTATCTATTTGTTTAGACTTCTTTCTGGATTTATTATTTATTTTCGTTATCTATTATATTGTTGAAGCCCCGACATAGCCTCGTCACTACTTCGCCGAGGTTAGGCTCGGCACTTACTCAGTACATGGGGTCGATTGTACTGATACTATACTCTATGCTCTTTTGCACAGATCCAGGTACTAGTCAGCAATAGAGGATTCCAGGATGACCACCCGATTCATTTGGAGACACGAGGTACATCTGCTGGCGTTCGCAGATATCCGAGAGTCTTCTCCTATATCTACATACACTATTTTATTTTATTCAGAACAATTACACTATTTCTTTCAGCCATTATTTGTAGTATTCTTTAGTAGTTCATGGATTGTGAAACCAGACCCTAGGGTAGTCTTAGAGTCATTTATATAATTAGTTCGCGATTCGTTTCAGTTAATTGGTTATTATTATTATTTAGTTTTGGGTTTATTGGAAATTATGTTAATTAAGTCCATTTTATAATTGTTTTATTCATGCTTAAGTAATTAATTAAGAAAGTTGGTCAATCGACTTCTAACATTGGCTTGGCTAGCAAGTGTGGTGTTAGGCGCCATCACGGTCCATAGGTTGGGAATTTGGGTCGTGACAGAATCCTACTCATGTGTTCTCTCTCTTCAGGTGTTTTAGGACCATCCTCCTTACTAAGAGTAATTCCAGTGCCTATTGGTAAATAGCCTCTTTTGGAATTATCCATATTATGCCTCTTTAAGATGGTATCAATGTACAAAGACTAGGAAAGTCCAAGCAGCTTCCTCGATCTATCTCTATAGATTTTTATTCCTAATATATAAGCTGCTTCTCCCAAACTTTCATGGAGAACTGTTCAAATAGCCTAATCTTGGTACTTTACAATGTCGGTATGTCATTCCTATGAGCAATATATCATCAACATAAAATACTAAGAATATAATTTTGCTGCCACTAACCTTTTTGTACACACAAGGTTCTTCTTCGCATCTAACAAAATTGAACTTTTCAATTGTCTTGTTAAAGCGAATATTCCAACATCCAGAAGCTTGCTTTGGTCCATAAATAGATCTTTGTAGCTTGCAAATTTTATTACGATTAGAAGGAGATGTGAAACCTTTAGGTTTTTTCATGTACACATCCTCTTCTAGCTCATCATTAAGAAAAGTTGGTTTCACATCGATTTGCCATTTTTCTAATCATAGTATGCTACTATAGCAAGCAAAATCTGAATTGATTTGAGCATTGCCACGAGAGAGAAAGTCTCGTCATAGTCGACTCCTTCTTTCTGACAATATCCCTTGGCAACAAGATGGGCTTTGTAGGTCTCCACCTTTCCGTCTGCTCCAATTTTTTTTCTTAAAACCCCATTTACAATCAATAGGTTTTATATCCTTTGATGTTTCTACTAAAGTCCATGCTTTATTTTCCCTCATGGATTCCATTTCGGATTCCATGCACTTTTTCCATTTCTCATAATCAGAACATTGTATAGCCTCTTCATAGGTCTTAGGGTCATCATCATCATGATCAACATCATTTGATACATCATCTTGTACCATTAGATTTAATCTAGTTCGTACATGACGTTCTCGTATAGACCTTCTAAGAGGCACGTGTTCAACCTTTTCACCTTGTGCTGGATTTGCTTGGTGTTCAATTTGGTTTGGAACTGGTTCATTAACCTGTTCTTGAACTACATTTAGTTCTTGAACTTCAACCGTTGAAGATGGCAACTTCCTTTGCAACTTCAAAACATCCAATAAAGTTTCTTTAACTTAGGTCTCATGATCTTTATATTGTGTTGATTCATTAGTTTCCTGAACTTCATCAAGTTCTATTTCTCCATTATAATTTCCTTCTAAAAGAAATTTCCTTTCCAAAAAGGTTGCGCCTCTAGCCACAAACACTCTATGGTCAGAGGGGTCATAGAAATAATATCCCATTGTTTCCTTGGAATTCCCAATGAACCTACACTTATCAGATCTTGAGTCAAGTTTATCAGAATGTAGTCTCTTAGCATAACCTGGACAACCCCAAACTTTATTATGTTTAAGGTTAGGCTTACGTCCTTTCCATATCTCATAGTTGTGTAGAGACTGACTTAGCTGGAACTTTATTAAGTAAATATATTTCTGCTTCCAAAGCATATCCCCATAAATTAATTGGAAGATCAGTGAACCCCATCATAGATCCAACCTTATCTAACAAGGTTCGATTTCTCCTTTCAGACACACCATTGTGTTATGGCGTTCCTGGAGGTGTCCACTGGAAGAGAATCCCATTCTCTTTGAGATACCTAGTAAAATCTTCACTAAGATATTCTCCACCTCTATCAGACCTTAGTCCTTTGATACTTTTACCAGTTTGTATCTCAACTTCACTACGGAACCTTTCGAACATTTCAAAAGATTCAGATTGTGTTTCATAAGATACACAACCCATATCTTGACATATCATCAGTGAAGGTGATGAAGTATGAATATCCTCCTCTAGCGTGAATTTTCTTGTGCCCACAAACATCTGTATGAATTTGTCCCAATAATTCAGAAGCTCTTTCTCCACTTCCAGTAAATGGAGATTTGGTCATTTTTCCTTTGAGACAAGATTCACAAGTTGGATATGATTCAAAATTATATTTGTCAAGGTACCCTTCCTTGTTCAACTTGTTAATTCTTTTCTCTTGAATATGACCAAGCCTACAATGCCAAAGGTATGTATGATTTACTTGATCATCTCTTTTCCTCTTAAGACTTGAAACGTGCATAATCAAATTAGCATTCACATTAGGTAAGACATAAACATCATGTTGGACATAACAATTCACATATAAATTATCACTATAATAAATGGAGCAAATACCATTACCTATATTAATGCGAAAACCATGCTTATCCAACATAGAAGCTGAAATTATGTTCGAAACAAATTTAGGAACATAATAACAATCATCTAGCATAAGTACTTTACCCATAGGAATTACTGGAGAAATTGATCCTACAGCTATGACCGCAACTTTTTCACCATTTCCAACTTGTAGATTAACTTCTCCTTTCTTTAGTCTCCTACTTATCTTGAACCCTTGCAACATATTGCAGATGTTATAACCACTGCCAGTATCTAATACCCACAGTGAAGAATTAGTAGTAGCTAAAGAATCCTTGAAAACATTTTTCATTAATATCTTACCTTGCTTATTGTCCTTTAGAGTTGCAAGATACTCCTTGCAATTTCTCTTCCAATGTCCTTTCTTCTTACAGTGAAAACATTCAGCATCGTATACTGACTGCAAAATCAAATCTTCAGAAATCTCTTTACCAAGCTTGTACCCCAATTTATTCTTTGGTAAGAACAATCACAAGATTGATAAGGGGTCCAACTGTAGAGTTTTCAATGTCCAACTGCGTATCAACCTTCTTCTTAAGATATTCAATGATTGCAGTTGGATCTATATTTTGATGTTTCTGATAAACCTTGGTGCCTTGAAAATCATTCTCTGGTGGGATTATCTTTGCAGGCTTATCGATCACATCAATGAGCTTTTCATGCATGAGAACAATTCTCAAATTTCTATACAAGTCATCAATAGGACACAACTATCAAGAATGTTAATTAGACATGATAAAGTAAATAATATGATGAAGACTCTGTAAACTGCGATACGTACCCTGGAATGTAGCTCACCTAAAAGCCCTCTCAGAAAATGTTCCCACGCGCCAAATAACCACCAAATGAACCTGTCAGACCTTGCACATTTAGTGAAGAAGTGTAGCGTGAGTACGTAAATCAACGCGTACCCAGTAAGTATCTAGCGTAACCCCGGAAAAGTAGCGACAAGGGGTCGACATCGATACTTACTAGTGGTCTAATAAATCAATATGATAACTCATAACAGATAAGAGGCACAATAGTAGTAGTTAGGTAAAAACTGTAACTTACATAATCTTACAAAACTTCTTTTAACGATATTAATTTCTCAATCTTGTAGTCTACCTTAACTGCTCAGAATCAAGTGCCAGCATCAAACGGATAAGGAATACCATATAAAATGTAAGGCATCACTAGAAGGATATCTCGTGAATATTTGGACTGCTTGTGATATAACGCACGATTATGCTGAAGTCGTACAGTCCAATCCAAAGTGCTGTCTACACTACCGAAGATTGACCAGTGCGAACAAGAAATGCATCTCAATATATTACCGAGGCGTTCAGCCAGATCCACAGGAAAGGAAGAAACTTATTGAATTACGTGTCACGTGCTACAATACTGATACATGTGCATAATAGTGAATATAACCTTTAATGTTCATCAAACATACCCGTGGTGGCATGCCACCTGATCCAAATAAATACTCGTGGCAGCGTGCCACCCGATCCAAACAGCATACTCGCGGCGGCGTGCCGCTCGATCCAAACATACAATCGATAAGGAAACACCCATCAAGCCATAATGCTTATACTTACGGAATGCCCAAATATCGACCACAAGCACGCCTAGTGCATGAATACAACCTTGGGGAAACAAATAGCACCATGCGCTACAAAAACTCAAGCACTACCAAGGTGCAATATATGGCCTGCATCTCGACAGCCATCTTGCTCATATAGCACCACAAGCTACACGGGACCACAACCTACGTGTGAATAATCAAGTTGGCTCACAACTGACATAGCATAACATAGTATTACATAGAATTGCTAATGACAGGAAAACATCCAACACCCGAAGACTCCTCCATAAGCAATTTTATGCTAAATGAACACATCCGACCTAAAGTAGAGCATACATTCACATTAGTTCTACAACGGACCCCAAGCCGATTCCGATCATCCCATACTAGGCCAATAACCTTACAAAGATCCACAGTGGCCCTATTCATGACACATATGAGCAGTTTTCAAATCCGGAACAAACTCCTACAATCCACAACCAAAGGAATGGAGCACCTCTTGGTCATAACCTATCTCATTGGCGGCAATAGAAAAATCTCCATACCTGATTTCAATCTCTCACAATCGAATGACTAACACGTCACACTTATACGATCTTCCCATGGGATATACTCTTATAACCTTTCGCACCAAGTAGAAAAAATAATCAGCACATCCATGGCTGTCATCCCCATTATTTCTGTAATGCATTTCATGAACCTACAATTTAATACACAATGCCTCTTCCACCAGACACTATTCTCAGGCGACACCAAAATAGCGCCAGTATACTTTGAACATCTGGGATCCACCCTTGCTCCTCCGAGCTCGTGACATCCGTATCAAAACTGAACCATAACCTTGATCTTCAACTTCCAATTTCCATACCGCTCGCTGCTCCTACCATGCTGCTACGCGGGAGTACAAGAATTTAATTATAAACCCTGAATCACTAGTAGAATAAGCACTTCATCGGCTAAGACCCCTTTCACTCAACACATTTTAGAAGGACAATTACAAGACGCAAAAAAATTCCAATTACCATAGAAAATGCAAACCTTAAGTCGTATTCTAAGCTGCCATAACTCTCCTGGGATCCATTTACACAAAACAAGGCCATCAGAGTCAAAGACCTCCCAAAAAATTAAAATTATAGTGGTTTTCATGCCCGCACGTACAACGACGAATCACATGTATATATTTAACATGTTGAAGAAACTAATCATTTCCTTAACCACGCCGATCTAAACCACTACTAGGCTGACTCACCTCCTTCCAATTTTTTCTTGACTTGCCTTCGGAATCAATACCTCTTTTCAATCATATAACGGATCACACTTGACACTCATTATAAACAACCATATGAATTATTTTCCTTGTACATCACATCCACAATAAGCACAAACTCTGAGCCTTCCCAAAACATGCACCTGTATCGATATAGTAAAATGTAGCATGCATCCCTTAAGTCCTTTACCCGAATTACCCCTGATATTTTCTTTCCTTAGTCATAATTAATCCACCAATGCAGTGATAACAAGAAACTGCACAAACACTAAACCACGTGACTCAATCATAGAGGTCGGGCTCCCCCACTTAGCTTTAAGCTACAATCACATAAATCTAGAACCCACAATAATTTCTCCTTCTAATTACCATGATTTCACACCATTAACACGCCAATTTTTTTCGTAATCTCTTGTTAAACATTTCATGAATATTCTGAATTATCAGTCTCAATCGCATATTGGACCTCCTAGTGGGTAGTAAGTAGAACCCTTCGTAGAAACCTCATCAAAATCACGCAACCGCTAACCTGCTCATAGGAGATAGCCCACCTGTATAATTCCATACCAAAATCTTCCAAGACGTTGACTAGGGTACAACTACCTCAACGTGATACTTCCGGAACATAGAAATATGAAATACCGAATGGACTCCTGCCAAGCTAGGAGGCAAGGCAAGCTCTTAAGAAACCTCCCCAGCACGCCGCAACACCTCGAACGGGCCAATAAACCTTAGTCTAAGCTTTCCCTTCTTCGCGAACCTCATAACACCTTTCATGGGTGACACCTGAAGCAGGACCCGCTCTCCAAACATGAATGCAACATCGCAAACCTTCCAATCTGCATAACTGTTCTGTCTGGACTGGATGTGCGACGTCGATCCTGAATCACCTTAACCCTGTCCAAAGAATCTTGAACCAAGTTTATACTCAATAGTCTAGCCTCGCCCAGCTCAAACCAACCCACTGGAGAGCGAAACCGCCTACCGTACAAAGCCTCATACGGTTCCATCTGAATGCTCGACTGATAAATGTTGTTGTAGGCAAACTCCGCAAGTGGAAAGAATTGATCCTAAGAACCTCCAAACTCCATCATACACGCACAGAGCATATCCTCTAGTATCAGAATAGTGCGCTCAGGTTGTCTGTCCATCTAAGGGTGAAATGATATGCTCAACTCGACCCGAGTTCCTAACTCATGATGTACTCCCCTCCTAAATTGGGATGTGAACTATGTACCCTGGTTAGAGATGATACATATCGGTACGCCTTGAAGCCTGACGATCTTGCGGATATATATTCGAGCCAACTGCTCGGATGAATAAGTTGTCATCATAGCAATGAAATGAACTGACTTGGTTAGACTATCCTCAATCACCCAAACTTCATCAAACATACATTGAGTTCGTGGAAGCCCAACAATGAAATCCATAGTGATCTGCTCCATTTCCACTCCGGAATCTCTAACTTCTGAAGCAATCCACCTGGCTGCTGATGCTCATACTTTAGATGCTGGCAATTTAGACAATTAGCTACATATTCCATTATGTCCTTCTTCATTCTCCTCCACCAATAATGCTGCCTTAAGTCCTGAGACATATTCACGGCACCCGGATGAATGGAGTAACGCGAACTGTGAGCCTCCCGCAGAATCAACTCACGCAATCATCTACATTGGGTACACATGGCTGCCCTGCATCCTCAAAGAACCATCATCTCCAATAGTGACCTCCTTAGCATCACCGTGCTGAACGGTGTCCCTAAGGACAAACAGATAGGGGTCATCATATTGATGCTCCCTGATACGATCATAAAGAGAAGACTGAGAGACCACACAAGCCAACACTCGACTCGGCTCAGTAATATCTAATCTAACAAACTGGTTGGCCAAGGCCTGAACTTCTAACGCCAATGGCCTCTCTGTAGTTTGTAGATATGCTAAGCTCCCAAACTCTCCGCACGACGACTCAAGGCATCGACCACCACATTGGCCTACCGAGATGGTACAAAATATTGATATCATAATCCTTAAGAAGCTCCAACCACCTGCGCTAATGCAAGTTAAGATCCATCTATTTAAACCGATACTACAAACTCCGTTGATCGGTGTAGATCTCATAAGAGATATCGTACAAATAGTGCCGCCAAATCTTCAAACGCATGAACAATACCTCCTAACTCAAGGTCAGGGACAAGATAGTTATTTTCATGCACCTTCAGCTGTCTGGACACGTAGACAATCACCCTACTATCCTGCATCAACATCGCACGGAGACCAATCCGTGACGCATCAGAATATACAATATAAGACCCTAAACTTGTAGGCAATACCAATACTGTGGATGTAGTCAAAGTTGTCTTGATCTTCTAAAATCTCTCCTCACACTCCTCTGTCCACCTGAACGGAGCACCCTTATAGGTTAGCCTAGTCATAGGTGCTACAATAGATGAGAAACCCTCTATAAATCGACGGTAATACCTCTCTAAACCGAGAAAAATCTGGATCTTCGTAGCTGAGGACAGTATAGGCCAACTCTGCACTGCTTCAACCTTCTTCGGATCCACCTTGGTCTCATCACTCGACACTACATGACCCAAAAATGCCACTGAATCCGGCCAGAACTCACACTTTGAGAATTTTGCGTATAACTTCTTTTCCCTCAAGGCCTGAAGCACAGTCCTCAGGTGCTGCTCATAATCCTCCCGAGTTTGAAAGTACACCAGAATGTTTTCAATAAACACAATGACAAAAGAATCAAGATTGGGCCAGAACACATTGTGCATCAAGTTCATGAATGATGCTGGGGCGTTGGTCAGCCCAAATGACATCACAAAAAACTCGTAGTAACCATACAGAGTGCTAAAAGTAGTCTTCGGGGTATCTGGCTCCCGAATCTTCAACCATACTCAAGTCAATCTTGGAAAACACCCTTGTACCCTAATAAGTCATCAATAAGAGGCAATGGATACCTGTTCTTCACTGTAACTTTTTTCAACTGGCGATAATCAATGCACATACGCATAGAACCATCCTTCTTCTTCAAGAAGACCGTAGCACCGCAAGGTGACACACTAGGACGAATGAAGCCCTTATCAAGAAACTCTTTTAACTTCTCCTTCAACTCACGAGAAGCCATAGGATATTGAGGAATAGTGATGGGATGAGTTCTCAACAACAAATCAATATCGAAGTCAATATCCTAGTCGGGCGGCGTGCCCAGAATATCATCTGGAAATACATCTGGATATTCCCTCACTAATGGAACTGACTCAACTGTAGGGTTATCAATACTGACATCTCTCACATAAGCTAGATACGCGTCACACCCCTTCTCAACCATTCGTTGAGCCTTAAAAAATGAAATAACACTACTGGGAGTGTAATCTAAGGTACCTCTCCACTCTAACCGTGATAATCCTGGCATAGCCAGCGTCACGTTCTTGGTGTCAGGACAACAAGCAGTCCATGCCCAAAATAATATCAAAATCCACCTTATTGAGCTATAATAATTCGGTTATGGTCTCAAAACCACTAAGAACAACCAAACACGATCGATATACATGGTCCACAATAATAGAATCTCCCACAGGTGTAGACACGCAAATAGGAGAACTCAAAGAATCACGAGCTACGCCCAAATACAAAGCAAAATAAGAGGACACATAGGAATAAGTGGAGCCTGGATCAAATAAACCTGACGCATCTCTATGACAGACCGGAACAATACCTGTAATGACAAAGTCAGAAGAAACTGCCTTTGTACGAGTAGGAAGAGCATAATGTCTGGATTGGCCTCCCTCTCTAGGGCGACCTCTACCAGCCTGACCTCCACCTCGAGCTAGCTGAGAAAGTAGAGTAGTAGCTGGTGCGGTAATCATATCCTAAGGACCCGGAAGAGCACGCGGTGCCTAAGAAGTCTGTGAAGGTGCACCCCTCCTAAGTCTGAGGCAATCCCTCACCATATGGTGAGTGTGGCCACACTAATAAATCCATGACTTTTATGGCTGGCTCGGGCCAGGTCTGCTGGACTGACCGTTGAAAGCACCTCGTACAGAAGGTACACTAGAGGCTGGTGGTGCATAATAAGGCTTTTGGGGCCTATAAAGGGCAGGAATACCACTGGCGGCTAGAAGTGCATAATGAACGTGGCGACTCACATAGCCCCTACCATGACGAGCTACAACTGGTGCACGAGTACCACAATAAGTGTCAGACTCTCGACACCTTTTGGCCTTCCTCTCTCCTCTCTCCCGAGCAATCTTACCCTCCAATATCCTAGCAGTATGCACAACCTACTGGTATGCAATATCCATCTCCAACTCCTAGGCTTAGCTAAGCCTGATACTGGGGTTGAGCCTCTCGATACCCTCTATCAAACTATAACAACCAAGGTTGGTGCATGTCTGTCCAAATCACTGAAGTGAACTACATATTGTGTCACCGACATAGAAACTTGGCGCAATTGCTCAATATCCGCATGTCATGCGTCTCTAAGACTCTTGGGAACATACTCCATGAAGAACTTATTCGAGAACTGAGTCCATGTAAATGAAGCTTCCTCGGCTGGACTACCCAACTCATAAGCACGCCACCATTGATAGGCTCATCCTCTAAGATGGAACGCAGTAAAAGAAACCCCACTAAACTCCGCCATACCCATAGTACGGAGGATAAGGTGACACTCCTCAAGAAAACCCTTGGCATCCTCTGACGCCAAGCCACTGAAAGTAGGAGGGTGGTACTTCTTGTACCTCTCAAGCCCGAGCTGCTTCGCCTCAAATACTGCTCCCCTAACCTCGGGTTGAACTAGAGCTAACACCTGCATCGGTATGATCTCGAAAACCTGGTCGACCTGAACCTACTGCTCTGGGGTACGGGTGGCGGGACTCTGTGCTCCTCCCCCGGCCTGAGATTTTGCAAGAGCAAGTGGAATCAATCCAGCCTAAGAAAAGGTGTTGAACATGCTCAGAAATTGGGCTAGAGTCTCTTGGAGGGATGGTGCAGCAACAGGTGCCTCATGTGTCTTCTCTCCAGCTAGAGCTACTAGGGCTCCTCTGTAGTAGTTCGTGCGGGTGCTATGGCTGCACCACGTCGACGTCCTCACCTCTACCCCAGGCTCGACCTCTCGTGGCTTTAACGGGGGAGCAGGTTCCTGGTCATCAGATCCACATATACGTGTCCTCACCATCTGTGAGAGAATAGAAGACAGAAGTTTAGAATTTCTAAGTTAACAATTTCGCACGATAAGGAATCAATGACGTCTCTATATCGATCCGCGAGACTTTACTAAACCTGCTTGTGACTCATAACACCTATGAACCTAGAGCTCTGATAGAAACTTTTCACGACTCAACTCTCCCTCCGTAAGACATCGTGACGGCATAGAGTCGCTACGACTAGGTAAGCCTAACAATTTCGGGAAAAAAATGGAAATAAGAGAACTAATTAACCTGTAAACATCAATAGATAACTACATACTGATAAAATGCTACTTGGCATGTACAATAAAACCAAACACTCGAGTACAACAACATTTTCCAAAACCCGGTAGTCAAAAGCCACAAGCTTCTTGGAGATAACTGTCTTTTACATCAAAGTCTAAGGATAATACGGAAAGAAAACAACATACGAGTGAATAAAGGGGAACTCCGAGGTCTGCGGACGCTGCAGATGTTCCTTGAAGTCTCAGTAGAAGCACAAGTACTCTCAGCTAAAATCGGGGCTGGTAAGAGGTCTGGATCTGCACACAAAACATGTGCAGAAGAGTAGCATGAGTACACCACAACGGTACCTAGGAAGTGCCAAGCCTAACCTCGGTAGAGCAGTGACGAGGTAGGTTCGGGCCCTACTAGGACATAATAATAATAAGACAGAAGATATAATAATGTGAAAAGACTAAGAATCTAATAAGGAGAATTCTAAAAACAATAACAACACAACTATAGTGAGAAACAACAGGGCACTCCCGAGATACCGTCTCGTAATGCCCAAAGTAAATACTCAACAGCAGATCTTCGGAGATACCGTCTCGTAGTCCTAAAAGTAAATATGCAAGGAGATCTTCCGAGGTACCGCCTCGTAGTCTCAAAAGTAAATGTGCAGGGGGATCTCCCGAGGTACCACCTCATAGTCCCAAAAGTAAATATGTAGGGGGATTTCCCTAGGCACCGCCTCATAGTCCCAAAGGTAAACACACAACTCGAATCGATGGAAAATAGCAATAAACATCATGAATTCTATAGTTAAGGCTGATATAATTCAAGGAAACACAGGAATTCAAATAAACATGTTGCACATATTTCAAATAAGCATTTAGGACACGTAGACATGTGATATTAGACTAAACATGATAAATATGCATGCTGGTATAACTTAAGTAAGATGTAACAGGCTACTACATAGTGAAAACACGGATTTTACAACAATTATCCCATGTACGCACTCGCCACCTCGCATACACGATGCTCACATATCACAGAAGTATCACATCAGTACCAAATCCTGAGGGGATTCCCCACACAAGGTTAGGCGAGCCACTTACCTTGAACCAAGCTCAATCAATAAACAAGAATGCCTTTTCCTCGATTTTCTGACTCTAGATGGCCCAAATATATCCAAAAACAATTACATACTATAAATACAACTATAATAAGCTAATCTAATTAATGAAATCAAGACTTTAACAAGAATTTCGGAAATCTCCCCAAAAGGTCAACCCGGGCCCATGTCTCGGAATCGGGTAAAAGTTATAAAAATATGAACACCCACTCAACGACGAGTTCACTCGTACCAAAATCACTCAAATATGATACCAAAATCTCAATCAAAACCTAAAAACTTGGTTGAAGAACTTTCCAACTTTTTCCCCAATTTTGTCAACCCGAATCCTTAATTAAATGGGAATATTAACTATAGATTAGTGGAATATAACAAAAAATGAGTGAAGAATCATTACCCAATAGTTTCCTCTTAAAAACCCTCAAATTATCACTTCAATCTGAGCTCTCAAAGTCCCAAAATGAAAATGAGATCAAACCCTCAAAATGTCCCTTTTTATGCCCAGTGATCTCGCACATGTGGACACTAAGTCGCACTTGCGACTCCCCACCTTCGGAATTTCCATGACAGGTGAGGATATGGATTAAGACACTTTGGTCCACATCTTCCATCATGTGGTCGCACCTGCGGACAATGGTCTACTTATGCAAAATCCTCACCCAGCTCGACCTTCGCTTCTACGATCACGTCTCCGCAGGCTCCGCTTCTATGGTTCCGTTGTCGCACCTGTGACCACTGTCTACCCAGACTAAGGCCTCATCTGAGAGCTCCCTTCTGTATGTGCATGTCCGCACCTACGGTCAACCTCAACGTAGGTGTAATGACACCAAAAGTTGAAAAAACAGCAATTTCCACAAGTCTAAAATGAAACCGAAATTTATCCGAAACGCACCGAGGACCCAGGGACCTCAACCAAATATAACCACAAGTCCTAAAACACAATACAAACTTTTTCGAGCCCTCAAATCACATCAAACAACAACAAAAACATGAATCACGCTCCAATTCAAAGTTAATGAACTTTGAAAATTTAAACTTCTACAATCGATGCCAAAACCTATCAAATCACGTCCGGATGACCTCAAATTTTTCCCACAAGTCATAATTGATATTACGTACCTACTCCGACATCCAGAATGAATCAGATTCAGACCCCGATATCAAAAATTCCACTTCCGATCAAACTTTCTAAAAATTCCACTTTTGCCATTTCAAGCCTAATTTAGTTACAGACCTCCAATTCACAATCCAGATATGCTCCCAAGTCCAAAATCACCAAGGAGAGCTATCGGAACCGACAAAACTCCATTCCGGAGTTGGCTTTACACAGTTCCAACCAACGTCAAAATCCTAGAACTTAAGCTTCCATTTTAGGGACTATGTGTCCAATTCACTCTGAAACCAAAAACAAAACCGCCCAGCGAGCCACATAAGCAGAAAAGATACGGGGAAAGCAGAAAATAGGGGATCGGGGCTAATACTCTCAAAATGACTGGTCGGGTCGTTATACTATAATTTTAAATAATTTTATAATTGTTTGAAATAAAAGCAATATATCAGAACCTAAATAAGAAGCAGAGATAGAAAGAAGGAGAAAGTTTTCTTCTTCAATTGTGTCTTTTATCCATTTGTTACGAAGCCTTTATATAGTCATGAAAAGTGAAAAATCACTATTGTAAAATGGTGAGAGGAATGGATACTACATAGTAAATGTAATGGGGCTCAGCACGGGCATCCATATCTACTATTTTAGACCCCCCCCCCCCCCCTAGATGTCCATGTTAAAAATAAAATTTCAAGTGAAAGGAAAAAAAGCACGAAGTTATTTTTTATATGCATTGCTTGTTGCCTCATTAAAAACCTTACCAGGAAAACCCAGTGGGACAAAACCTTAGTTAAGGAAAAAAGAGTGATGTGCGTAGTTACTCACCCCTAATGAAAATGTCACTTAATGTCTCGAAGACAACGCATTCCAATCTTGTATATCAACTTCTAAAATGTTGAGGTTGGTAATGCCTTAGTGAACAAATCCATCAAATTATCACTTGAACGAACTTGTTGAATGTCTATTTCAACATTATTTTTAAGATCACGAGTGAAAAAGAGTTTCAGTGAAATGTGTTTTGTTCTATCTCCTTGATGTGTCCTCCTTTCAGTTAAGCTTTGCATGCAGCATTGTCTTCATACAATAATGTTGGAATATTTCCTTTCGAAAAAAGACCACATTCTTCCTGAATGTGTTAAGTTAGTGATCTCAACCAAACGCATTTTCAGCTCGCTTCGTGAATGGCTATTATCGCTGCATTATTTGAAGAAGTGGCAACCATAGTTTATTTAGTTGAACGCCATGATATGGTTGTACCTCTACATGTAAATAAATAGCCTATCTGAGATCGATCCTTTTTTAGGTCAGGAAAATATCATGCATCTGCATAACTATTCAATGATGATTTGGTTTTATTTGAATAAAATAAAACCATAATAATGGTCTCTCGGATGTATCTAAATATATTCCTAATACCATTCTAGTGTCTTTGTGTAGGGGAAAAACCTAATCTTGCCAACATGCCTACTAAGAAAGCAATATCTAATCGGGAATTAATGGAAAATACATTAATGCTCTGGTTGCACTAAGATATGATATTTAGACATCAAGAAGTTCATCATTTTCATGAGGTCGAAATGGATCTTTCTTTATATAAAGTAATCTCACAACCATTGGGGTACTCAATAAATGTACTTTATCCATATAGAATCGCTTTATGATCTTTCGGTTTATGCTGATTAATGAACAATTATTCCATCTTTCATGTACTCAATTTGTAGAACACGATAAAATTTTGTCTTTCCAATATCTTTCATTTCAAATTATTTCTTCAAATAGTCTACTGCTTTTATGTTCCCCAGGAATTCCAATAATATTTAAATTATCAACATACACAGTGATTAAAAATTCAAATCCAAACCTTTTTATAAAATACAATGACAAATTGGATTATTCTTGTACTCTTATTTCAACAGGTATTCACGCAGGTGATTGTACCACAAACAACCTGATTATTTCAATCCGTATAAGGATTTCTGAAGCTTTATTGAACAATTGTCATGAAAACTTTTGTATGCTTCAAGCACTTTAAATGCCTCAGGTGTTCGAACTATCGGTCCAAAGACTTCACGTTTTCGAAGTGAAGTTTTTGCCTGGATAACTTCTTTCCATTTTAGCTAATCATTTCTCCGTCTACATTCATCGATAAATTTTGGATATAGGTCCTCATCTTGTTGCATTATTTTAGCAGCAATATTATATGCAAAAAATTTGTCATTAACAATATCATTTCGGTCCCACTTTTTTCCCCTAGAGACATAATTTATTGAGATCTCTTCATTCTCATTATTTTCAGGTACCTAGACTTCCCCTGAGGTCTTATAATTTATTATGTCTCGGGGCTCTTCTTGAGCCACTACCTCTGTATTATGATCGCCTTGATCATTTGCTCCTTTCCTTCTTCGAGGATTTTTATCTTTGCAACCGATAGGTCTACCATGTTTCAAGTGTGGCTTAGATTCATTTTCATTAATTGATTGTCCTATCGGCACATCAACTCGAATTGGAGCATTAGCAACTAGAATATGTGACTTAGTCACCCTAGGTAGGTCAGTAAATGCATCTAGCAGTTGATTTGTAATATTTTGTAAATAAATTATCTTTTGAACCTCTTGTTTACATTAATTTTTTCCAGGATCAAAATGAGATAGTGATAATGCACACCAATCTGTCTTACTTTTCAGTTGCTTATTTTCTCTCCCTAATGTTGGGTATACTTATTCATCATAATGACAATCAATAAATCTCCAGTCATAGGTTCAAAATATTTTATAATAGAAGGAGACTCATACCCAACATCTATCCCCAACCGTTTTTGAAGATCCATCTTTGCGTGTTGTGGTGGAGCAATTGGAACACATACCGCACAACCAAAAATTCTAAGATGAAAATGTTTTGCCTTCTGACCAAAAGCCTATTTTAATGGGGAGACTTTATGATTACTTGTGGGTATTATACGCACAAGTGGTGGTGCATGAAAAATAATATGACCCCACAGTGAAATGAAAAGGCAAAATACATAAATTACCCCCTAAACTATGGACCAAATCCCTGTTACACACTTTTTGCCGATAAAAATTACCTTATACACCCAACCTTTCTAAAGTGTAGATGAAACACACCAACTTTGACACCAGGCGTACGCGTGTTTTAGACGTAAAAGAGGCGAGTGAATCTAAAAAATTTGGATCTGGACAATTATCTTAGAGCCACATTTTCAGCCTTTTTCATTTTTAACTTCTTTTTGAGTCAATTCTTATTTTCACTATTTTTAATTATTATATCTCCAGATAATGTGTCCCTCCTCTACGGGATAATCAATCAAACTCCAACAGAGAACAATTGTAGCAATAGCTTTAATGTAGACACAATAACAGTGAAAAAACATAGAATCATGATTAAGAGATAAAGAAGCCAATAAACAATAGAACACAATTGTCGCTACAATGGTGGCAATCGCCGAAGCTGTTGTGGTAAGGGAGAAACGATTATATGACAGCAAAACAATGGGTTGCTGAAGTCTTTAATTTTCTGCCTTTTAGATGAAACAAAAATGTGACAAAAACATATACAAAATAAAATCGTAAAATCCGGCCAAGATCCGACCATTCTTCGACGAGGTTCCTCCATGTCTGATTGTCTAGTAACAACAAGGGGGCGATTTTGGCCGGCCAGTCGACAACTCTGACCGGCATAGAGTTTTTCGGCGACCAATAGTGGTGAGAAAGTTTGGACGATTGTTAAGTGTGAACTGAGAGAAGAGGGGAGGAAAATGAAAGATTTTTTATTCGGAGGGGCTATTCCGGTGGATTTTAGTGGAGGAAAAAGCTTCGTCGGAGAAGATGACTAAAAGTGGTCTTGGGAAGATGAGAGATGGGTTGGGGAGGGATATCATTTGACTTTTTCTTTTTTCTTTTTAAAAAAAAATATTAATTAAGGTGAAAATTATGTATTTTATTTTGTTTTCTTATGCCATGACACGTGTCACGGCCTTATTGGTGAGTGACATCACACAAACTTTGACGAACTAGTTAAGAAAAAAATTGTGTGTTTCAGCTACACTTTAGAAAGGTAGAGTGTGTAAAGTAATTTTTGTCGGCAAAAAGTGTGTAATAGGGATTTGGTCCATAATTTAGGGGGCAACTTATGTATTTTGCCAAATGAAAAGCTTTGTTATCACAAGCATTGGTCTATCAATCAACTGGAGAAGTTTGATTAATGATTCCGCTAGACTATTTTGAGTATGAACGTGAGAAATTGGATGTTCAATTGTTATCCCAATTTATAGACAATAGTTACTAAAGGCCTGGTATGTAAACTCACCAGCATTATCAAGACGAGTTGTCTTAGTTGCATAATCTGGAAATTGTGCTCTTAACCTTATTATTTGAGCCAACAATCTCGCAAATGCCATATTGCGAGTACATAACAAGCACACATGTAACGACCCGACCGATCATTTAGATCTCTCGCGCATCGCTCGGCGATTTGAGGCCTTGAGTAGCTTCACTTCATGTATTATGACTCGTACACATAGTCGAATCGAATTTCGGGAATTTCAGAGTTGATTCGGATGGAAAATTCTAATTTCGTAAGCTTTAAGTTGGGAGAATTGACTAAGGTTTGACTTTTGAGTAAACGACCACAGAATCGGGACTTGAAGGTTACAATAAGTTTGTAAGATGATTTCAGATTTGGGCCTGTGTTCGAATTGAGTATCGGATGGAGGGCACTATATTAAGCAAACCAGAATCGTCGAATTCTGATGACGTATGAGAGAGTTATGCCCATTTCCATGTTGGACAAAATTGTTGGTTTCTGGTGCAAAGCTTTGTTCATCGCGACGCGAGAGAGGTTTCGCGAATAAGAAGAAGGATTTTTGGGTTGACCGGTCAATGCAAAAAATTTCTCTTCGCGAACGCAAAGGTCTCTTGTGAAGGCGATGAAAAAAAAAATCATTTGGACAGTGTTTTTAACCGAGAATTTTAGTATTTTGGGCATATCTTGAACTCTAGAGCTCTGTTTGAGGTGATTTTTGTGGCGTTGTTCTCGTCTCAACAAGGGGGTAGATATCAAAGCTTTATTTTGATTTTTGTCCATTATTATTTCATTTGGTTATATTTTTATCATGTTTGGATTGTAGAAATTGGATTTTGAGCCCCAAAGTTGAGAAATGGTAAATCCTTGATTTGAGGGTCGATTCATGGACGATATTGGATGATTTTTTGGATATAGACCACATGAATTATGGATAACATTTATATTCAATATTTTTCTGAAACCGGGTATGTTTGCCTGAGGGTTGAGGTGTTAGAGAGGCGTTGGAGCCGGTTTTGGGACTTCGAAATGAGGTAAGTCTCTTGTCTAACCTTGTGAGGGGGAAATTACCCCATAGGTGTTATATCCTTATGTGATACATGTTGTGGGAGCTATGCACGTATGAGTTAGCGAGTGTCCGTGTGTATGCTAGAATTCTTGATTATGTTTGGTAGACATAGGTGCACGACATGCTATAATCGTACTGTTTGAGTTATCTTTTCTTGTTTAAATTCCTTTATTCCGCGTTACGACTTGAGACTACACTTGCATAGGGTGATAGACTCGCTATTGTAGAGATGTGACGAGCTACTTGATAATCCGCAGAATAATTTGTTTCCTTTATGAATTTCTCCTGCATTGTGCGTATTCATTGCAAGGTTTTCCTTAAAATTCATAACTCACACGTTTATTCGTAAGTGGGGTGAGGGATCCATTAAAGCTTCTCGTTCTAATGGGATCGGGTCTTTCACCTTGGGAGGATTATGTACCACACTCTTATGAGAGTGGGTCGTTCGCCTCGGCAGTATAATAGATGCATCTTTGGTTGGTGTCATTCCCTCGGTAGTGAACACATTATGATGGGATCGGGCCGTTCGTCATGGCATTTCAATAAAACACTATTATGGACCGGGTAGTTCGCCTTGGCAGCGGCGAGCGTAATTTTGATAAGAATACAACGTATCCGTGAATTTTATTTTCCTAATTTGAGTTGTGACAACCTATCTGATGAGGTCCATTTTATATATACTCCGGCTGAGGAGGTAACTGCTAATTGGGAGCTTAAGTTAAACATTCAGAGAAGGATTGTACCTTGTATTTATATTGGTTTATACTGTTTATTTACTCTACCTTATACTTGTTTACTTCTTACTATACATGATTTATATGAACACTAGTAAGTGTCGATGTCGAGCCCTTGTCACTACTTATCAGGGGTTAGTCTAGATACTTACTTGGTACGCGTTGATTTACGTACTCATACTACACTTCAGCACTTATTGTGCAAGTTTACATTTCTGGTGGTCTCTTAGGCGCAGAGGCGCAGCTATTATGGGGACTTTATGGGTAATTGTGTTCTATATTGTGATCCGCAACATACAGAGTCTCCATCAGCATTATTTATATTCTCTTGTCTAACTTGTATTCCAGACAAATGTTGTATTTTATTATATTCCTAGTTGATACTCATGCACTTGTGACACCAGGTTTTGGGTGTTCCTATTGATGTTTAGTATGGTAGGTCACGTACTTATTATCATTTAACCCTGGTTGATGCTCATGTACTTTTGTATACGTTCCTCGTTGATGCTCATGCACTTTTGTATACCTTCCAGAAATGCAGAGGATTCAATCCCAACCTTAGTTCTTGATGCTCTAATAACAAATTTTCCTTAAGAACAAGCACCACAAGCGATTTTTTTAGATTGAAGAATCAAAACCAGTAAACTTCTTGTTCACTACGACATGTGATTCAACCACACTAATACTTGTGCGCATCATATTAGAATAAGCAGCACAAGAGAACAAGTTGCTTGTTCTTAATTATTTTGCGCATCATATTAGAACCCGAATGGCCCAACCGGTCATGCCAAACGGTAAAATCATTAGAACCAGTAAACTTCTTGCTTACTAAAACATGTGATTCAACCACACTAATACTTGTGCGGTACAAGCCAGAAGAAAATGCAGGTAACTTTTCATGTATACATTTTTTTTCTTGCTTTTATTGTAGTAACATAAAGGTATTCAACCTTTCCTTCATTGGAAGTCTCGACATGGTAGCTATTTTGGCGAATAGCATTGAAACTCAACAAGTTTATTTGAGACTTATTACAGTACAAGGCATTATTTATAACCAATATTGTTCCACCGAGTAGTAATAAAGCTGCTCTTCTAGAGCCCTTTAATTAATTTTGTATTACTTGATATTAGAATTACATAGGCACGAAGGGTGATGTCGTTCCATATTTGAGAGTTAATGCACGACGGTTGATGTCGTTCCATATATGAGAGTCAATACACGAAGGGTGATGCCGTGTCGTATCTATTATTTCATGATAAAATTGTGAGTAAAATCACGAAGGGTTATGTCGTGCCGTATTTATCATTTTATGGTAAAATTGAGAGTAAAAACACAAAAGGTGATCCCATGCCATTATTATGTTTCATGGTGAGGTTGAGAGTAAAAGCACGAAGGGTGATGTCATGCAGCTTTATTCATTAGGTCTTGTTCACTTTGTTGGTTGAAGGTTTATTGACTGATTCTTGTTATCATCTCATGTTGTAGTTACCGTATCTTGTACCCCTTTTGTGTGTCCCCTCCCAGTAGCACTTGTTAATTCTTTATTGTTGTTATGTTGTACGTATATTTTCATTTGTACGTGTTTAATTACGTAGGTGTCCTGTCATAACCTCGTCACTACCTCGTCGAGGTTAGGCTCGACACTTATAGAGTACATTGGATTGGTTGTACTCATACTATACTATGCACTTCTTGTGCAAATTTTGGTACTGCTCCCAACTGTCCGTGAGGCGTATCATCTTAGATTGACATTTGGATACTCGAGGTAGATCTTCTGGCGTCCACAAATCTTGAAGTCCTCTTCCATTTCCCCTATTTACTATTATTTTCATTCAAGACAATTGTATTTATTTCGTACCCTATTACTAGAGATTCTAGAAGCTCGTGAACTTGTGACTCCAGATCCGTGTTGTACTTTGATATTATTGGTTTTATGTCGTTCTACATTCTGTATTTGCTTAAATTTTGGTCTTATTGGTTTTACTTATTTGAATTGATTAAAATTGGCATAAGGATCCTCTAACGTTGACTTGCCTAGCAAGTGAATGTCAGGCGCCATCACAGTCCCGAAGGTGAGAATTACGGGTCGTGACAGTGATGACAATGAATATGGGTGAAGCCGGTTATGGAGGAGTTGAGGGAGGTTGGATCGAAAACGTGGGTGGTGACTAGAAATTATATGTAGACCCAAAATTCCCACCGTCGGGGGGTGATGGCGCCTAACATCACATTTGCTAGGCAAGCGAACATTAGAGTTTATTAAGCCATTCCTTTCCATTTTTAGTAATTATCAGCAAATAGGAAAAATAAAGCGAAATAAATGTGAAGATGTATAGATATCGATTTCATTTATATACTACTTCTACCTAGAAATCCGGAGTCACAATCCATGAATACAATATGATTTTCTACAAACATCTGTTTGAAAAGGAATTACAACTATTTTGGAAACAAAGAAAACAACAAATATAGAAATGTAGGAGAGGACGTCAGGTCCTGCGGACGCCACCAGGTCTACCTCGGGCCTCCAAGTTGTGTAACCTGTAGCTAACCTCTCAATCAACCACTACCTGCTCCGAAATCTGCACAGGAAGAGCAGAATGCAGTATCAGTACAACCGACCCCATGTACTGGTAAGTGTCGAGCCTAACCTCGACGAAGGAGCGACGAGGCTACAACGGGACACTCACAATATAAGTTGCAGACAATGAATAATAAGACAGAAACGAAAGCGGTATAATGTATAAGCAATAACTTGCAGGAATAAATACAGAACTCAAAGTGTCTTGTCAGTATCAAGCTATAACCAATCATTAAGTGAAACGCAAAACTACCAAATAACTTACACAGTAGCAGAAAACTACATAAACAATAAACGGATGCGGCGCGCATCCCGATCCCACCACTACAAGAAAAAGTCTTATCTGCGACCAACTTTTAGGGACGAGTTAATAATCCCGTCTGTAAAAGTGTATATATTGCAACGAAATTATATTGTGGTCCTTAATTCTGTATTTTTTTTTTGCGAAGGTATTAAATCTAGTCCCTAACAAAATTAATAACTGGTCCCAAATTATAATTGAGGGCTATGAGCGGGAGAGAATGCCGCCAAATATAATACTAAAGTATTAAAAAAAAAAATCTAAAAAATAGGCGCCAAAACTAATTTACTAAATTAAAAATTCTAAAAACTAAAACCTCTTTTCGAAAACAAACTGTTCATCTGCCCTAGTCTCAGAACAAACCTGCTCCTCTCAAAACAAGGAAACAACGCACGCAGAGTCTACGACCGTCTCTAAGAATTTTTGATTTCTCAAAGCAGAGGCTACGATTGACTTGTGAATCGAAGTTCAGTCCTAATTTTCAACCTCTGTTTACGAATCCATGTATGCCTCCTCTTCTGAGCTGCTCCTTTTCTTCTTTTTCAACCTCACTTTATGATTTGCTCGTTTGGAAATCGATTTACTGTTTTGCTATATTCGAGTTCTTCTTCTTCTCTAACATTAAACCGGTAAAAGAGCGATTCTGAAATTTGTTGAAGTATTTTGTTCTGAGTATGGACGTGATAATAGACTATTTTGTTGAAACTGTGTTTAGTAGTGAAACTTTTGGTAAGAATCAATTTTCTTATTTCTGTTGGTTTATTAAAGCCTTTTAATAAATCTGTTGAGTTCATTGCAACCGAATCAGCTGTGAATTGGCAAGAGAAGTGGTATTTTGGATCGAGTTCTTTCAATTTGATGTCAGAGTCTTTAGTATTTTTAGTCGCAATAGTTCAGAGAAATTCACGATCTCACACCAATTACTAACAAACAGAATTTTTAGTCGCAATCGTTATTTTTGATGATCTTGTTAGTTTGAAACTAAATACTCCTTCTAAAATTTATGCAAGTCCTGTTTCTTCAATTGGTATATGGTATATTAAATATAAAAGTTCAATTTGTTTAAAGAAAAATTCTGTGTTTTATTGGCGATCTGTACAGTTCTTTGAAGAACCTATGTTGCTGGTTATTTTCAGATGTTGTATATGTGCTCAAGTGTGTGTGTGTTTGGTAATATTTGTTTTTGTCTGTTAATGGAATTATTTGTAGTGGTTGAAATCTCTGTTGATTTTGAAATGCTTCTCCATAATGTTGGATTTCTTGTTGTAATTTCACTCGGCTTGGCATAGTTTTCCATAGAGATGCCATTTTTATTGCTTTTTGGTACCAAGCCTTCCTACTGTAACTGTCATTACTAAGTATGAACTAGCAACCAAAAGAAGTATGCATGCAAATGACCTGCTAAAACGGAGTTAATCTTTTACATTGTCGTCTATATGAGTTTAATTCATAGTTGTCTTGGACAGAGAGATGCCAATATTTTTAGTTGAAAGAGGCATAAATTAGTACAGAAGCTTCAATTTCCATCATTGTCTTGTAACTAAATCTATTGTGTTTTACAACTTGAAAAACATGAATAGCAAAGTCATTTTTTTGGGTTTAAGTACTTACTTCGATCTCGGGGCAGGACAAAAGGAACCATGTATACATGTTTCAGGAGCTAGCATCTTAATTAAAGTTAATTTATAATCTTTTATTTATCTTAGTGCCATTTGATTGTACATTAAAAAGCATTAACTGGAAAAAAAGAGCCTAATCACCTATTGCGACCTTAGAGTTCAACACAATTGTGTGCATCTAATCGTTATAACTTGTGTTCATCATCTTAGTATTTTTCCTGTCATTTATCTTTTTTTAATCTTATTTTAATCTACTATCCAAGGTTATGGCACCTAGTAAGCAATAGATGCAACTTGTTGATAATCGGCTTGATGAAGCCTACTTAATCGGAGTGCAAAAGTTTTTGAATTATGCTTTTCAGAAAACAGGAGAAGAGTATGAAATAAGATGTCTATGTGTCAAATATTGTAATACAACTTTAGGAACTCGTAAGATAGTTGAGACACATTTGAAAGTATATGGAATAATTCAAAATTATATATTTTGGTATCATCGCGGGAAAAATTTAGGTGAGCCACTGTCAGAATCTGAAGATGAAGATGATGATAAAGTAGAAGAATGTGAGAGTGAAGATGAAGTGGAAGAATTGTGAGATTTATATCCTAATATTGATGGAGGAACTACGCATCTAGTTGCGACGATTTACTTGAGGAGGAACCAAATGTTGAAGCGAAAAATCTTTACAGGCTATTGAAGGATTTTGAGCAGCCACTGTACCAAAATTTTAAAGCTTCAAAGCTTTCCTCTTTGATTAAATTTCTTCACATCAAAAGTATGGATCGTTGGAGTAATGAATCATTTACAATGTTATTGAAAATGTTAAAAGAGGAGTTGTTGCCTGATGGCGCCAATTTGCCAAAATCATATTATGAGGCAAAGAAGATAATTAAAGACCTTGGATTTTCTTATAACAAGATTGATGCTTGTACTAATGATTGCATGTTATACTGGAAGGAGAATAGCTTACTTGATTCTTGCAAAGTTTGTGGTGCGTCCAGATGGAAGACAAATCAACATAGCGGGGAAACAAAGAATAAAAAAGGTAAGAAGAGCATAAAATATTTTACGCAATTTTCCATTAAAGCCCAGACTTCAAAGGCTGTTTATGTCTACAAAGACATCTACTCTAATGACATGGCATAAGGATAAACGAGTAGATGATGGAATAATGAGGCACCCAGTTGATTCAATGGCATGGAAGTCATTTGATGGACTTCATCCTTCATTTGCAGCTGAGCTTCGTAATGTTCGACTTGGACTTGCTAGTGATGGATTTCAGCCATTTCGGAATTCAAAAACCTCATATAGCATTTGGACTGTAGTTCTTATTCTTTATAATTACCACCTTGGTTGTGTATGAAACAGGAAAATTTTATTTTATCAATGCTTATTCCTGGTCCAGATAGTCCAGGAGATGCGATTGATACATATCTTCAACTTTTAATCGAGGAACTGAAGGAGTTGTGGGAAGAAGGTATTGAGACATTTGATGCATCAGCTAGACAAAATTTTAAGTTGCATGCTTCTTTGTTATGGACCATCAATGACTTTCCAGCATATGGAAATTTATCTGGATGGAGCACAAAAGGAAATTGGCATGTCCATGTTGCAATAAAGACACTTTCTCGATTCGATTGGCTAACTGTAAAAAGCAGTGCTTTGGGGTCATCGGCGTTACCTTCCTGTTAGTCACAAATGGAGGAATGACAAGGATTCGTTTGATGGTACAAAAGAGAAAGGGCTTCCACCAAAAATGCGTTATGGTATTGAGATACTTAATCAAGTGCAATATCTTGAAGGAATACAATTAAAAAAGGATCCAAAGAAAAGAAAGAAGATATCACACGAAAATTGAAAGAATAATTGGAACAAGAAAAGTATCTTTTTTGAACTTCCATATTGGAAATCTCTCTTGTTGTGACACAATTTAGATGTTATGCATATTGAAAAGAATATATGTGATAATATAATGGGGACAATCATGATGTCAAAGGAAAGACCAAGGACACAATTAAACTCGATTAGACTTGCAAGAAATGAACATTAGGCCAGAATTGCACCCCATCCAAAAAGGTTAGAAAGTTGAAGTTCCAACTGCATGTTACACATTACCTCCCGAAGATAAGCACAAATTCTGCCATTTCTTAAAGAATTTAAAAGTTCCTGATGGATTTTCATCTAATATTTCTCAATGTGTGAACCTGAAAGATCACAAGATATCTGGGATGAAAAGTCATGATTGCCATGTTCTTCTGCAACATATACTCCCCCTTGCACTTCGTAGTATGTTGTCCAAAGAAGTGTGTGAACCGCTTATTGAGTTATCTATATTTTTTAATGTGACTGGATCAAAGGATTTAAGGATTGATGACTTAGAACATATTGAAGCACAGATTCCTATAACACTTTGCAAAATAGAAAAAGTTTTCCCTCCTTCATTTTTTGATGTCATGGTGCACTTGCCTATTCATTTAGCTAGTGAAGCTAAGATTGCTGGACCTATTTATTATCGGTGGATGTATCCTATTGAACGATGGCTATATTTTTTGAAATCTCTCATTGGTAATAGGGCATGTGCGGAAGGTTCTATTGCAGAGGGTTACATTGCAAATGAATGTATGACTTTATGTTCAAGGTATCCTCATAAGATTGACACAATTCAATCGGCCTGAACGAAATTATGATGGGGGATTAAAACAATCTAATGGAGGATTATCTATATTTTGTCAACCTGGAAGAACAATGGGAGCTAAAGATCAATGTGAGCTTGAAGCAAATAAATTGGAACAAGCACATAAATACATACTGGAGAATTGTGATGAACTCATACCATATCTTGAGTATGGAGAGTTTTTTCAAATCGTCTTATTTTCTTATTTTTCTTAGTGTATTTTCTTTTTCTATATGACATTTATGGTTCACTTTAACTTTGTAGAGAGTTTGCACAAACTCATGTGGATACTGCGCAATACTTGTCTGATACATAATGGAACCGATAATTTATTGAATGGTTTAAAGTTAGGGTGAGTAATACATAAACGCCAAAGTTGACATTATAATATTTTATTTACTCATTCTAAAGTATTAAACTTAATCTTGTTGATATAGGTTGCACAATTGCATAAAGGAGATGATAGTCAGATCATGGAAGATCTGCTCTCACTTTCACGTGGTCCTACTCAATATACGACACGTTTTAATGGTTACATTGTTAATGGATATAAATTTCATGTAAAAGATTATGACAAAAAGTTAAGGACTCAAAATTGTGGTGTTGTTGTAGTTGGTGATAATGATAAAGATAGTGAGAACATTGATTACTATGGAGTTTTAACAGATGTGATTGAATTGCAATTTGTCATGGGTAGAAGAGTGATTATATTTCGATGTAATTGGTTTGATGTGTATGATAAAATAAAAGGAGTTAAAAAGGATGAGTATGACTTCGTGAGTGTTAATCCAGGTAGATTTTTGAAAATAAATGAGCCTTCTGTTTTAACAGAGCAAGCATCTCAAATATTTTATGCTAATGATAATTCCAACAAAGGTTGGTATGTAGTGAGGAAGACTCAACCTCGTGATTCCTATGAGATTGTGAAACAAATAGATGATGATAATGTAGACTTAGAAAATCCTTCACAAAAAAACGAAAAAGAAATAATGAGGTGAACTATCTCTTTATGAATTAGTATATTGATTGTTACTAAAGAGGCAAAGGAACACATTTTATCAAAGAGACAAAGAATGCTCTAGTCCAATTTAGCTACAAATTGGGGCCAACGTACTAAATCCAGTAAGTGCGACTAAATCACAAAGTTGTGTTTGATAAATATGTTTATGATAAGAGAGAAAAAAAAAGGACTATGTATAGACAATGGTAAATCTGACCGAAGTTTGATTTATTGTTCCAAATTTTTTTTTAAATTAATTTTCTATATTCCTGTAGCCTTGTTGATTTAGCTGGATAACACCTGATGAATTTAGACTGCTTTTGGGGTAAGTGGTTTAACCATTACTATTGTACATTAACATAAATATTTTATCAATAGTTATTCATCGTCTTTTTACAAAATTGTACTTACAGATTTTGAAGATTGAAGCTACAAGTCAAGATGCAAATTTGGAAGATACGCAACTTCATCACTATTTTTGCTTAGAATGTTATGTAAAACTTGATATAGTCTAGCTCAGGATGTTAGCTAAGTTTTTTTGTTAAAGTGCCGAGAAAATATTGAAACTAACATCATGGGATGTTAACATTGCAATTAATATTACAGTTTTATATCTACATTTTTCAATAAAAACTTGATATTTATTGATAAAAAAAATTGTGATATCGAGCTTTAGGAATACTTGTGGTTACTAAGATCGAGATTAGACATACGGCCGTTAAAGTCACTACAGTTATTTTAAATAGGTACCGGTGTTGGTCGTCTCTAAAATATAAGTTACGACCAATTAAAGAATGGTCGCTAAAATAGGTTAACGACCGAAAAATATATATTTTTCATAATATATTTATCGTATAATAGGGAGGAGAAAAGTGGTCGCAAAAATTGTTTTACGACGAGAAAATATATAATTTTAATAATATATTAATTGTCTATTGGGACGAGATATGTAGTCTCTAAATGTATTTAACGACTAGATTTTTTATCCATCTCTAAAAACATTTAACTACCAAGTTTTTTCCATCGCAATTGGTTTATTAGGGACCATATTTCCCTTCCTTAAAGGCCGTTTTTCTTGTAGTGCACCGTACAAATCAAAATCCACCATTATTTCTCCTTAATAACATAAACAATAAAATATGAATAAAATATTGTGGCGCGCAACTTGGTCCCACAATGTCATTATAAACACAAACACAATTCATCCTTATATCACCATATTCCCCCCTTATTTCACTTGTTGCAGCGTGCAACCCGATCCAACCGTATAATAACAATTCATCTTTATTCCTCTTCAATATACCGCCCTTATTCCACATGTTGCTGCGTGCAACTCGATCCCACCATATCATAATAAATTACACAGAGTGTACAGATATTTCACAAAATTTACACAAGGCCCTTACCAACACTCAGAATTTAGAACAAGGCGACCGATAGATGTATAATCAATAAAACTCTACACAATTTATACTACTCAACGAGACCAAACTAGGGTATCACAAAAATTCTGATAAGAACAGCTTAAGCAAATAACGGGGAACATTAAATCTACGGAATAACAAATATCTTCAACCGGAGGAGTACAATATCTGACATATAGCAATTAAGCATGAAATTACAAGTAGACATGTAACAATTAAAACAGGCAAGAAATAATATAAAGGGAACGGAAAGGACCAGGTAAAACAGATAAATTGGCGGCGCATAGGTACTCGTCACCTCACGTATACGCGTCTCACATGAATTTCATATCGAAAATAAGGAAAATATTCATAATCCCTCAAGTCAAGGTTAGACACAACACTTACCTCGATCCACAGGCCACTCACTGCTCAATTACCGCTTTTGCTCTAGATATCACCTCCAAACCACTTGTATCTAGCCATAATTAACTTAATAACATCAAATATTTCTAAAGAAATAAATTTCAATACATAAATTTAGGTTTCCAAAATGTTTCCCCAAAAAGTAAAAAATCGACGTCGGGCCCTCATGGTCAAAACTCGAGGTTCGAATCAAAACTCATTCACCCATTCACCCCCGAGCCCGAATATGTAATTAGTTCCAGAATCCGACCCAAATCGATGTCTAAATACCCAATTTGCAACCCCCCCCCCCTAATTCTTCCAAAATTCCTAATTTCTACCATGAAAGAGCAAGGTTTAGGACTAGGAATTTAAAGGCTGATGATGGAAATTGAAGAAAATGAGCAAAAGGATACAAACCTATGAATTAGTGTTGAGTTTTCCCTTCAAAATCACACCTAGGCTAAGCTCTAATGGAATGTTTGTGAAAAAAAAGGGAAGAGCCCATTTTATGTTCTGTTTTAAGTGCTGGGCGACAGTGTTCATCGCGTTCGCGAAGACATTGTCGCGTTTGCGAAGGGCAGCCTCATAAGGACTTACGCGATCGCGAGTCCCCTACCGTGTTCGCGAAGGCTACACCCCCTGGCCTTCGCATTCGCGAGCCCATGCCCGTGTTCGCGATGAACAGACGGCTCACCCCTCCCCCATGTCCCATATGTTACGCGTTCACGTCGAGCTGGCCGCGTTCGTGAAGGGTACGACCCCCATTGCTCCGCGTTCGCGACCCAGTCTCCGCATTCGCCTAGAGTAAATTCCTCCCCAACTCCGTTTGCCCTTTGCAATCGCGAAGCACAATGTATCAGAACACCAGTAGAAGCAAAACTCACTAGATTCCTAAGTCTAGAACATCTCGTAGCCTATCCGAAACTCACCCGAGCCCTCGGGACTCCAAACCAAACATACACAAAAGTCTGAAAATATCATAAGGACTTGCTCGCACGATCAAATTGCCAAAATAGCACCTAGAACTACGTATTTAACACCAAATAACATGAAGTTTCCAAGAACACTTTAAAATTCCTATTTTCACAACCGAACTTCCGAATCACGTTAAACCAATCCCGTTTTTCATCAAATTTCACCGATAATGTATAAATATTATTTTGGACCTGTACCGGGCACTGAAACCAAAATACTGGCCCAATACCAACAAGATCAAACATTAACCAATTTCTTAAAATCATTAGATTTTCACCTTTTCAATTTTTAACAAAAATTCATATCTCGAGCTAGGGACCTCAGAATTCGATTCCGTGCATACGCCTAGGTCCCATATTTCAATACGGACCCACCGAATCGACAAAAGACGGGTACGGATATGTTTGCTCAAAACTTTGACCGAAGTCAACTAAAATTAACTTTTAAGGCAAAAAATTATTATTTTCATCAACTTTCAACATAAAACCTTTCCGGAACCACGCTCGGACTGTGCATGCAAATCGAGGAGGGTAAAAATGGTATTTTAGAGTCTAAAGAGCGCATAATTGAGTTCTAAAACATATGATAACCTTTTGGGTCATCACATTCTCCACCCCTATAACAATTGTTCGTCCTCGAATGGACATACAAAAGTACCTGAACTGGTGAATAGGTGGGGATATCTACTCTGTATGTCTGACTCGGACTCCCAATTGCCTGCCTCTGTAGGCTGACCTCTCCACTGTATACGAACTGAAGGATAACTCTTTGATATCAGCTGACGAACCTGCCGGGCTAGACCACCGGCTCCTCCTCATAATTCAAATCCTTGTCCAACTAGATAGAGCTGAAATCTATCACGTAGGACAGGTCACCATGATACTTCTGGAGCATGGAACACTAGATGAACTGCTGATAACCCCGGAGGAATGCAAGTCTATAATCCACCTCTCCCACTCTATCAAGTTTCTCAAAAGGCCCGATATATCAAGGGCTCAACTTGCCCTTTTACCCAAACCTCATGTGTAACGACCCGGTCGGTCGTTTTGAGAGTTAGCACCCTGATCCCCTAATAGTTATTTTCCCCATGTTTTTTTCTGCTTATGGGACTTTTCGGAGTATTAGTGTGCAATTCGGAGTGTTTTGGGACACATAATCCCTAAATATGAGTTTAAGCTTTATAAATCGGAATGTAGTTGGAACTGTGTGAAGACGGATTCGAAATAGAATTATGTTGACTGTGTTAGCTCCGTTGAGTGATTTCGGGTTTAGGAGAGCGTCCGGAATATTTTTTCGAGGTTTGTAGTAGATTTAGCCTTGAATTGGCGAAAGTTAGAATTTTGGCGATTTCGGCCGATAGGTTAAAGTTTTATATCGGGCTCAGAATGGAACTCCAGAAGTGGAAGAAGGTCCGTAGTGTCATTTATGACTTGTGTGTCAAATTTAAGGTCATTCAGACTAGTTTTGACGTGTTTCGGTATCGATTGTAGATTTTGGAAAATTTCTAAGTTCTTAGGCTTAAATCCATGTATAATTCTTGTTTTTGGTGTTATGTGATGTGGTTTGAAGGCTCAACTAAGTTCGAATGAGGTATTAGGAGCCGGGGGCCTCGGGTGTGTTTCAGATGCTCAACGGGCTTATTTTTGCACTTAAAGAGATCAGATTTTTGCTGGTGCTGGTGTCCTTCTATGTGATCGCGTGAAGGGCACCGCGATCACTAAGGCTAATCTGGGACGGGGGAAGAATTTTTCTTCGCGTCCTCATGAGGATGTATGCAAACACGTAGGTTTTGGCCAGTGATGAATCGCGATCGCGTGGGCTAGGCCGTGTTCGCGTAGAAGAAATAAGGCGGCAGGGATTTTAAGTGTTTCTATACGCGATTGCGTGAAGCCAACCGCGATCGCGTAGGTTTGAGGGAAGATCAACAACGCGTTCGTGAACAGGCTCCCGCGTTCGCGAACAGGCTTCTGCGTTCGCATAGATTAAAATGAGGTGCATGTATTGTTGCTCTTCGCGATCGCGATTGGTTGTTCGTGATCGCAGTGAATGTTTACCAGGGAAGATTTTAAGAGACCCAAATCGAGGGTTTAAGCCAAAATTTATAATTTGAACTTGAGAGCTCGGGGATTGGCAATTTTTGGAGAGAATTTCACCTGGGTGATTTGGGTAAGTAATTCTTACTCGATTTTGATTAATTTCCACAAGCCTATGCTTAATTTCATCCTTTAAATTCGAATTTGGGGTGGAAATTTGGAAAAAATTGAGTAAATTTCTTAGGCCGAGTTTTTCGGTTTTGATCGAGATTTTGGCATCCGGATTTGAGTAAATTTGGTATGGTTAGACTCGTGAGTGAATGGGTGTTCGGAATTTTTTAACTTTTACTCGATTCCGAGACGCGGTCCCGAGGAACATTTTGGGGAGATTTTCCTAATTTCGCGTATTAGCTTCGAATTTATTAGTTAGATTAATTTCTTAAAGTTATATTTATATTATGCAATTGAATTGAATAGATTTGGGTCATTTGGAGTCGGGTACTCATGGCAAGAATGTGATTTCGGGTTGAGTTGAACAGTCGAAGTAAGTGGCTTGCCTAACTCTGTGTTGGGGACTTCCCCTTAGGTTGTTTTGACATTTATTTTTTGTGTGGGCGCCGTGTATACATACACATGCCATTTGTTGCTAAAATTCCATTTTCCTTCACATGTTGTAAATCATTTTACTCCTATTACATTGCTTACTGTGTTAATTGTTTAGCTTAGATTAGGGAAATAATGCCTACCTGTTTCATTTTAATTTACCTATCTGATACTCTGTGCACCATGTTTAGTTAGTTTTATTTCTTGTCCTAACTGTGATTTGATAAACTATTTAAATTAATGCCTTATCTGACATTCATCCGCACTGCATATTTAAGTTGGGGACTACAGACGTATTCTGGGAGATCCCCCATGTACTGCATATATAAATGCGGGACTACAGACGTATTTTGGGAGATCCCCCTTGTCCTGCATATTTAAATTTGGGACTACGGACGTATTCTGGGAGATCCCGTTGTACTGCAAATTTATTTTGGAATTACAGGACGGTATCCCGGGAGATTCCACATTGTGATACGTTGTGCTGAGCCGAGGGCTCACTTTACTGTTATGTTTTAAATTATTTCTTTGTAACTGCTTACGGTAGAAACTACTTATCTTTTACAGTGATTTAAACTTTTTTATTTATAAATCCAGTAGAGCCTTAACCTGACCTTGTCACTACTTGACTGGGGTTAGACTTGGCACTTACCGGGTACCAATTGTAGTGTACGCATGCCCTTTCATGCACATGTTTTTCGTGTGCAGATCAAGGTTCAAGTTCTCGGCCGCATGGCTAGTGGTCGTTGTAGCTATTATCAGGAAACCGTAAGGTATTTCTTCCGCGTCCGCAGAATTCTCCGAGTCACCTTCCATTTTATCTTATAGAGACATTTACTATGTATTTTTTGGTTTTCTTGTTTAGAGCTACAATAGTATAAAAGCTTGTGACTGTATTGTGACCATCCGGGTCTTGGGGGATATATTGTACATGTCGAGCGGCGTTGTTATGCTCATTTAGAATTTTCTTTTCCTGTCTTTAATTTTATCGCATTTAATTAAGTTTTTATCCGCGAATTTAGGTTTACCTAGTCGTAGAGACTAGGTGCCATCACGATACCTTTCGTAGGGTAAATCGGGTCGTGTCAAGTTGGTATCAGAGCATCTAGGTTCATAGGAGTCACAAGTCACAAGCCGGTTTATTAGAGTCTCGCGGATTGGTACGGATACATCCGTATCTATCTTCGAAAGTCTATGTAATTGTTAAGAACAATCATATTCTTGGAATTCCTTATCATGCAAATTATTGACATCAAAAATTCTAAAACTTTATTTTGTTCTCTCTCACAGATGGTGAGGACTCGTACCGGGAGGACTGGCGATCAGGAACCAGATCCCCCAACCAGAGCCGCCAGAGGCAGGGGTAGGGGTCTAGGACGAGAACGTGGTATAGACTGAGCACCAGCGAGAGCAGCGACTGAGGAGCCCATAGCAGTTCCAGTTGGAGGGCCGTCTCAGGAGCTCCCTATTGCTACTTCAGCCCTCCAGGAGACTTGGCTCAGTTCATGAGCATATTTTGCACTCTGACTCAAGCGGGGCTACTCCTGATAGCTCCAACCACATCTCAGGTCGGGGGAGGGGCACAAACTCCCATAGCCCGTACTTCTGAGCAAAGGGTCCAGGTTTAGCAGGCCCCAGAGTACATTCCTATGCCCCTAGTGGCTCCGGCTCAGCATGATGCCAGGGTAGCTGCTTCTGAGGCAGATCAGCTCAGACTTAAGAGGTACAAGAAGTACCACCCACCTATTTTCAGCAGACTAGCTTCAGATGACACTCTCGGTTTTCTTGAGGAGTGTCATCGTATTCTCTGCACTATGGGCATTGTGGAGACGAGTGGGGTTTCTTTCACCGCTTTCCAGCTGAAGGGAGCGGCTTATCAGTGGTGGCGTGCCTATGAGCTGAGTAGTCCGGACAAGGCAACTTCATTCACTTGGACTCAATTTTTTGAGATGTTTTTGCTTGAGTATGTTCCTCATAGCCTCAGGGATGCTTGGCGTGCAAAGTTCGAATAGTTACGCCAAGGTAGTATGACCGTGTAAGAGTATGCAATATGTTTCAGTGACTTGGCTCGTCATACACCGGCCTTGGTTGCCACGGTCAGAGAGAGGGTTCAATGCTTCATTGAGGGACTCCACCCTGGTATTCGAACTAGTATGGACAGAGAGTTGGAGATGGATATCACTTACCAGCAGGCAATGAGTATTGCGCAGAAGATAGAGGGCATGTTTGTCGGGGCAGAGAGGATATGGAGGCCAAGATACTGGTCAGTACTCTGGAGTTTGTGCACCAACAACACACTATTGTAGGGGTTTTGTGAGTCGCCGTGTTCATTTCGATCTTCCAGCAATCGGCGGTATTCCAACTCCTCCTAGACCTCAAGAGCGCTATTATGCATGGCCGGTATCCAGTATGCCTCATGTTCGAGGTGCTATTACCGGCCAGTTCAGATTCAACATCAGCCACCACGTCCTCCGAGGGGTTGTTTTGAGTGTGGTGACCCTCGTCACATGTTTAGTGATTGCCCCAGTGCCAGGTGGAGTGCATCATCTCAGACTTATCAAGCTCCACGCGCTCCACGCGCTCCACCGGATCCTCCGGCTATTCTTTCAGCCCTAGCTACTGCCCCACCTTTTCAGAAAGCTTGTGTTGGAGGTCAGGGAGGTTGAGGTCGCCCTAGGGGGGAGTCCAGTCCAGTTACTATGCACTTCCATCCCGTTCAGAGGTCGTCTCTTCAGATTCAGTCATCACAGGTATAGTCCATGCCTGTCATAGGGATGCATCGGTATTATTTGACCCAGGCTCTACACATTCATATGTGTCTTCTTATTTTGCTTTGCATTTTGGGATAGCTCGGTATTCTTTGAGCTCCCCTGTTTATGTTTCTACTCCGGTGGGAGATTCACTCATTGTGGACCGCGTATATCAGTCGTTCTTTGTTGTTATTAGTGTTTTTGAGACCTGAGCTGATTTATTATTACTCAGTATGGTAGAATTTGATGTTATCTTGGGCAGGGACTGGTTGTTGCCCCATTATGCTATTCTTGACTGTCACGACAAGACAGTGAGGCTAGCCATGCCAGGCTTACTGAGATTAGAGTGGAGAGGTACCTTAGAGTATACTACTTGTAGGGTCATTTCTTTCCTTAAGGCTCAACGGATGGTTGAGAAGGAGTGTGATGTGTATTTGGCCTATGTGAGAGATGTTAGTGTGGATACCCCAACAGTTGAGTCAGTTCCAATTGTGAGGGACTACACTGATGTTTTTCCAGATGATCTTTCGGGTATGCTGTCCGATAGAGATATTGATTTTGGCATTGGATTATTACCGGGAACTCAGCCCATTTCTATTCCTCCCTATCGCATGGCTTCTCTTGAGTTGAAGGAGTAGTTACAGAAGTTTCTTGATAACGGTTTCATCAGGCCCAGTGTATCACCTTGGGGTGCTCCGGTGTTATTTGTGAAGAAAAAGGAGGGTTCAATGCGTATATGTATTGATTATCGGCAGTTAAACAAGGTTATGGTGAAGAACATGTATCCCCTTCCTAGAATGGATGACTTATTTGACCAGTTACAAGGTACCAGGGTATTTTCCAAGATTGACTTGCGTTCTGGATATCATCAGTTGAAGATGCGGGAGTTGTACATCCCGAAGACTTCTTTCAGGACCAGATATGGCCACCATGAGTTTCTTGTCATGTCATTTGGGCTGAACAATGCCCCAGAAGCCTTTATGCATTTGATTCATAGTGTGTTCCGGCCGATTTCTCCGTCCTTGTGTTTATTGACAACATCTTGGTATATTTCCGGTCTTAGGAGGATCATGAGCAGCATTTGAGGACTATGCTTCAGACTTTGAGGGAGAAGAAATTGTATTCAAAATTTTCTAAGTGTGAATTTTGGCTTGATTCGGTGGAATTCTTAGGCCATGTGGTGTCTTGTGATGGGCTCAAGGTAGATCCGAAGAAGGTGGAGGCGGTGCATAGTTGTCCTAGACCGTCATCAGCTACTGAGATTCGTACCTTCCTTGGTTTGGCAGGGTACTAGCGTCGCTTTGTAGAGGGATTTTCATCTATTGCAGCACCTATGACCAGACTGACTCAGAAGGGCGCTCCGTTTAGGTGGACTGATGAGTGTGAGGAGAGCTTTCAGAAGCTCAAGACAGCCCTGACTACAACTCCAATATTGGTATTGCCTACGGGTTCAAGGTCCTATACAGTCTATTATGATGCCTCGAGAGTTGGCCTTGGAGTGGTATTGATGCAGGACAGTAGGGTGATTGCCTACTCGTCTATGCAGTTGAAGGTGCATGAGAAGAATTATCCGTTTCATGACCTCGAGTTGGCAGCCATCGTTCACACCCTGAAGATATGGCGTCATTATTTGTACGGTGTTCCCTGTGAGATGTACACTGATCACCGGAGTTTACAACACTTGTTCAGGAAGAAGGACCTCAATTTTCGTCAGCAGAGGTGGTTGGAGCTACTAAAGGACTATGACATCACTATATTATACCACCCGTGGAAGGCCAATGTGGTGACCAACGCCTTAAATTGTCGGGCAGAGAGTTTGGGGAGTTTGGCATATCTTCCAGCAGTTGAGAAGCCCTTAGCATTGGATGTCAGTCCTTATCCAGTCAGTTAGTGAGATTGAATCTTTCAAAGCCTTTCCGTGTATTAGCTTATGTGGTTTCTAGGTCTTCCCTTTATGACCGCATTAGAGAGCGCTAGTATGACGATCCCCACCTTCTAGTTCTTCAGGACAGGGTTTGGGAGGGTGATGTCAGAGATGTGTCAATAGGGGATGGTGGTGTTATGAGGATGCAGGGTTGGATCTGTGTGCCCAATGTGGATGGTCTTCGGGAGTTGATTCTTGAGGAGACCCATATCTCACCGTACTCCATTCATCCGGGTGCCGCGAAGATGTACCTGGACCTGAGACAGCACTATTGGTGGAGAAGGATGAAAAAGGACAGAGTTGGATTTGTGGCCAAGTGTCTCAACTGTCAGAAAGTTAAATATGAGCATCAGAGGCCTAGAGGATTGTTTCAGCAGATTGAGCTCCCAGAGTAGAAGTGGGAGCGGATCACCATGGACTTTGTGGTTGGACTTCCTCGGAATTTGAGAAAGTTCGATGCTATTTGGGTGATCGTGGATTGGTTGACCAAGTCAGCCCATTTCATTCCAGTGTTGACTTCATACTCCTCATAGAGGTTGGCTGAATTTATATCAGGGAGATTATCCGCCTTCATGGTATTCCAGTATCCATCATTTCAGACAGAGGTACACAGTTCACTTCATGGTTCTGGAGAGCCGTTCAACAGGAGCTAGGCACCAGGATAGAGTTTAGCACAACCTTTCACCCTCAGACGTACGGGAAGTCCGAGCGCATGATTCAAATTCTTGAGGATATGCTTTGTGCTTGTGTGATGGATTTTGGAGGGTCATGGGACCAATACTTTCCACTTGCAGAGTTTGCTTATAATAACAGCTATCAGTCCAGCATTCAGATGGCACTATGTGAGGCTTTGTACGGTACGCGGTGCCGGTTCTCCATAGGATGGTTTGAGTCAGACAAGGCCCGATTGTTGGGTATATATTTGGTCCAAGATGCCCTAGACAAGGTGAAGGTGATTTAGGAGACTTCGCACAGCTCAGTGCAGGAAGAAGAGTTATGCGGACCGGAAGGTTCGTGATTTGGTATTTATGGTTGGTGATCGGGTTTGCTTCGGGTATCGCCTATGAAGGGCGTTATGAGGTTCGGGAAGAAGGGTAAGCTGAGTTCAAGAATCATTGGTCCTATTGAGATATTGTGGCGTGTTGGAGAGGTTGCTTATGAGCTGGCCTTCCCTTCCAGCCTAGCAGGAGTTCATCCGATATTCCACGTCTCTGTGCTCCGGAAATATCACAGCGATTCGACTCATGTATTGGATTTCAGTTCAATCCAGTTGGAAAAGGATTTATGGTATGGTGAGGAGCCAATATCTTTATTGGACAAGTAGGCCACAAAGCTAAGGTCGAAGCATATTGCCTCGATAAAGGTTCATGGAGGGGTCAGTCGGTCGAGGAGGCGACTTGGGAGACTGATCATGATATGCGCAGCAAGTACCTTCTTCTTTTCATAGCTTCAGGTATGTCTTTATACTCGTTCGAGGACGAACAACTTTCTTAAGAGGGGGAGAATGTAGCGACTTGGTCGGTAATTTTTAGAGTTAGCACCCTGATCCCCTAATAATTGTTTCCCCCACGTTTGTTTCTTCTTATGCGACTTGCCGGAGTATTTAGTTGTTGAATTCGGAGAGTTTTGGGACACATAGTCCCTAAATATGAGTTTAAGCTTTAGAAATCGGACCATAGTTGGAACTGTGTGAAGACGTTTTCAGAATGGAATTTCGTCGACTCTGTTAGCTCCGTTGAGTGATTTCGGAGTCAGGAGCACGTCCAAAATATGTTTTCGGGGTCTCTAGTAGATTTAGGCTTAAACTGGCAAAAGTTAGAATTTCGGCGATTTCGGCCGATAGGTGAAACTTTGATACCAGGATCATAATGGAATTCCAGAAGTGGCAATAGGTTCGTAGTGTCATTTATGACCTTTGTGTCAAATTTAAGGTAATTCGGACTAGTTTTGACGTGTTTCGGCATCGGTTGTAGATTTTGGAAAATTTCTAAGTTCTTAGGCTTGAATCCATGTATAATTTTTGTTTTTGGTGTTATGTGATGTGGTTTGAAGGCTTGACTAAGTTTGAATGAGGTATTAAGACTGGTTGGTAGGTCTGGCTGAGGTCCCGGGGGCCTCAGGTGTGTTGCAGATGCTCAACGGGCTAATTTTTGGACTTAAACAAATCAGATTTTTGCCGGTGCTGGTGTCCTTCTATTATAATTTAGGCCAAGGGAAGAATGGTTCTTCGCATCTGCATGAGGGTGTATGCGAATGCGTAGGTTTGGGCCAGTGATGAATCGCGAACGCGTGGGCTAGGCCGCGTTCTCATAGAAGACATAAGGCAGCAGGGATTTTAAGTGTTTCTTTCCGCGGTCGCGCGAAGCCAACCACGATCACGTAGGTTTGAGGGAAGATAAACATCGCGTTCGCTAACGGGCTCCCGCGTTCGCGTAGAGTAAAATGAGGCACGTGTATTGTTGCTCTTTGCGATCGCGACTGGTTGTCTGCGATCGCAGTAAATGTTTACCTAGGCAGATTTTAAAAGACCCAAATCAAGGGTTTAAGCCAAAACTCATAATTTGAACTTGGGGGGTCGGGGATTGGCGATATTTGGAGAGGATTTCACCTGGGTGTTTTGGGTAAGTAATTCTTACTCGGTTTTGATTGATTTCCACGAGCCTATGCTTAATTTCATCCTTTAAATTCGAATTTGGTTCGGAAATTTAGGAACAATTGAGTAAAGTTCTTAGGCCGAGTTTTTGGGGTTTGGTCAAGATTTTGGCATCCGATTTGATTAAATTTGGTATGGTTAGACTCGTCAGTGAATGGGTGTTTGGAATTTGTAACTTTTACCAGATTTTGAGACGCTGGCCCGGGGGACTTTTTGTGGCGATTTTCCTAATTTCGCATATTAGCTTCGAATTTATTAGTTAGATTTATTTCTTAAAGTTATATTTATATTATGCAATTGAATTGAATAAATTTGGGCAATTTGGAGTCGGTTACTCGTGGCAAGAACGTGATTTTGGGTTAAGTTGAGCAGTAGAGGTAAGTGGCTTACCTAACTCTGTGTTGGGGACTTCCCCTTAGGTTGTTTTGACATTTATTTGTTGTGTGGGAGCCATGCACGTGAGGTGACCAGTACGTATACGGTCCATTTGTTTCTAAAATTCCATTTTTCCTTCACATGTTGCAAATCATTTTACTCTATTACATTGCGTACTGTGTTAATTGTTTAGCTTAGATTAGGGAAAGAATGACTACATGTTTCATATTAATTTGCCTATCTGATACTCTTTGCACCATTTTTAGTTAGTTTTATTTTTTGTCCTACCTGTGATTTGATGAACTATTTAAATTAATCCCTTATTTGACATTCATCCGCACTGAATATTTAAATTCGAGACTACTAGCTTATTCTGGGAGATCCCCCTTGTACTGCATATTTAAATTGGGGACTATGTACATATTCTGGGAGATCCCCCTTGTACTGCATATTTAATTGGGGACTACAGACGTATTCTGGGAGATCCCCCCCTGTACTGCATATTTATTTTGGAACTACAGGACGGTATCCCGGGAGATTCCACATTGTGATACGTTGTGCTGAGCCAAGGGCTCACTTTACTGTTATGTTTTAAATTATTTATTTGTAACTGCTTACGGTAGAATCTACTTATCTTTTCCACTGATTTAAACTTTATTATTTATAAATCCAGTAGAGCCTTAACCTGACTGGGGTTAGGCTTGGAACTTACTGGGTACCAATTGTAGTGTACTCCTGCCATTTCCTGCACATGTTTTTCGTGTGTAGATCCAGGTTCGAGTTCTCAGCCGCGTGGCTTGCGGTAGTAGTAGATATTCTCAGAAGACCGTAAGGTATTTTTGTCGCGTCTGCAAAATCCTCCGAGTCACCTTCCATTCCATGTTATAGAGACATTTACTATGTACTTTTCCGTTTTCTTGTTTAGAGCTACAATAGTATAGAAGCTTGTGACTGTATTGTGACAATCCGGGTCTTGGGGGATATATTGTACATGTCGAGCGGCGTTGTTATGCTCATAGAGACTTTTCTTTTCCTGTCTTTAATTTTATCGCATTTAATTAAGTTTTTATCCGCGAATTTAGGTTTACCTAGTCGTAGAGACTAGGTGCCATCACGATACCTTTCGTAGGGTAAATCGGGTCATGACAAGTTGATATCAGAGCGTCTAGGTTCATATGAGTCACAAGCCACAAGCCGATTGATTAGAGTCTCGCGGTTCGGTACAGAGACGTCCGTATCTATCTTCAGGAGGCTATGTAACTATTAAGAACAATCATATTCTTGGAATTCATTATCGTGCGAGCTATTGACATCAAAAATTCCAAAACTCTATTTTGTTCTCTCTCACAGATAGTGAGGACTCGAACCGGGAGGATTGACGATCAGGCACCCGAGCCCCCAGCCAGAGTCGCCAGAGGCAGGGGTAGGGTTAGACGACGAGCACGCGGTGCAGCGATAGAAGCGGCTAAGGAGCCTACAATAGCTCCAGTTGGAGGGCCGTCTCAGGAGGTCCCTATTGCTACTCTAGCCCTCCATGAGACTTTGGCTTAGTTCATGAGCATATTCAGCACTCAGACTCAGGCGGGGCTACTCCTGATAGCTCCAGTAACATCTCAGGGCGGGGGAGGAGCACAGACTCCCGCAGCTCGTACTCCTGAGCAGAGGGTAGAGGTTGAGCAGGCCCTAGAGTACATTCCTATGCCCCCAGTGACTCTGACTCAGTAAGATGCCAAGGTAGCTGCTTCTGAGGCAGAGCAGCTCAGACTTGAGAGGTACAAGTACCACCCACCTATTTTGAATGGACTATCTTCAGATGACGCTCTAGGTTTTCTTGAGGAGTGTCATCGTATTTTCCGCACTCTGGCTATTGTGGAGAGGAGTGAGGTTTCTTTCACCGCTTTCCAGCTGAGGGGAGAGGCTTATCAGTGATGGCGTGCCTATGAGCTGAGTAGTTCGGATGAGGCAGCTTCACTCAGTTGGAATCAGTTTTTAGAGATGGTTTCGCTTGAGTATGTTCCTCAGAGCCTCGGGGATGCTTGACGTGTAGAGTTCGAGTAGTTACGCTAGGGGTACTATGACTGTGTCAGAGTATGCAGTATGTTTCAGTGACATGGCTTGTAATGCACCGGCCTTGGTTTCCACAGTCAGAGAGAGGGTTCAACGCTTCATTGAGGGACTCCACCCCGGTATTCGGACCAGTATGGTCAGAGAGTTGGAGATTGATATCACTTACCAGCAAGCAGTGAGTATTGCCCGGAGGATAGAGGGCATGTTTGTCGGGACAGAGAGGAGAGGGTGGCAAAGTGGTCTCGAGAGACTGGTCAGTACTCAGGAGTTCGTGCACCAGTAACACGCAATTGTTGCCCTGTTCATTCGTCTCTTAGCAGCCGGCCGTATTCCAGCTCCTCCTAGACCTTAGGAGCCCTATTATGCACCGCCGCTATCTAGTATGCCTCATGTTCGAAATGTTATTACTGGCCGGTGCAGTAGGCCAATTCAGAGTCAGCATTAGCCATCATGTACCCCAAGGGGTTGTTTTAAGTGTGGTGACCCTCGTCACATGTTTAGAGATTTCCCTAGAGCTAGGAGGGGTGCATCATCTCAGACTTATCAGGCTCCACGCGCTCCACCGGACCCTCCGGCTATTCTTCCAGCCCCAGCTACTACCCCACTTTCTCAGACAGCTCAAGGTGGAGGTCAGGGAGGTGGAGGTCAACCAAGGGGGGAGGTCAAGTCAGGTACTATGCCCTTCCAGCCCATTCAGAGGCTGTCGCTTCAGATTCAGTCATCACAGGTATAGTCCATGTCTTTCATAGGGATGCATCAGTATTATTTGACCCAGGCTCTACACATTCATATGTGTCTTCTTATTTTAATTTGCATTTTGGGATAGCTCGGTATTCTTTGAGCTCCCCTGTTTATGTTTCTACTCCGGTGGGAGATTCTCTCGTTGTGGACCGCGTATATCAGTCGTTCTTTGTTGTTATTAGTGGTTTTGAGACCTAGCTGATTTATTATTACTCAGTATGGTAGAATTTGATGTTATCTTGGGTAGGGACTGGTTGTCGCCCCATTATGTTATTCTTGACTGTCACGACAAGACAGTGAGGCTAGCCATTCCAGACTTACTAAGATTAGAGTGGAGAGGTACCTAAGAGTATACTACCCGTAGGGTAATTTCTTTCCTTAAGGCTCAGCGGATGGTTGAGAAGGGGTGTGATGTGTATTTGGCCTATGTGAGAGATGTTAGCATGGATACCCCTACAGTTGAGTCAGTTCCAGTAGTGAGGAACTACCCTGATGTTTTTCCAGATGATCTTTGAGGTATGCCGCCCGATAGAGATATTTATTTTGGCATTGATTTGTTGTCGGGCACTCAACCCATTTCTATTCCTCCCTATCGCATGGATTCTCTTGAGTTGAAGGAGTAGTTACAGGATTTGCTTGATAACGGTTTCATCAGGCCCAGTGTATCACCTTGGGGTGCTCCGGTGTTATTTGTGAAGAAAAAGGAGGGTTCAATGCGTATATGTATTGATTATCGGCAGCTAAACAAGGTTGTGGTGAAGAACAGGTATCCCCTTCCTAGCATTGATGACTTATTTGACCAGTTACAAGGTACCAGGGTATTTTCCAAGATTGACTTGCGTTCTGGCTATCATCAGTTGAAGATGCGGGAGTTGTACATCCCGAAGACTTCTTTCAGGACCATATATGGCCACCATGAGTTTCTTGTCATGTCATTTGGGCTGACCAATGCCCCAGCAACCTTTATGCATTTGATGCACAGTGTGTTCCGGCCTTATCTTGATTCCTTCGTCCTTGTGTTTATTGACAACATCTTGGTATATTCCCGGTCTTAGGAGGATCATGAGCAACATTTGAGGACTGTGCTTCAGACTTTGAGGGAGAAGAAATTGTATTCAAAATTTTCTAAGTGTGAATTTTGGATTGATTCGGTGGCATTCTTAGGCCGTGTAGTGTCTTGTGATGGGATTAAGGTAAATCCTAAGAAGGCGGAGGCGCTGCAGAGTTAGCCTAAACCGTCATCTGCGACTGAGATCCACAACTTCCTTTGTTTGACCAGACTGACTCAGAAGGGCGCTCCGTTTAGGTGGACTGAGGAGTGTGAGGAGAGCTTTCAGAAGCTCAAGACAGCCCTAACTACAACTCCAGTGTTGGTATTTCCTACGGATTCAGGGTCATACACAGTCTATTATGATGCCTCGAGAGTTTGGTTTGGAGCGGTATTGATGCAGGATTGTAGGGTGATTGCCTACGCATACAAACAGTTGAAGGTGCATGAGAAGAAATATCTGGTTCATGACCTCGAGTTGGCAGCCATCGTTCACGCCCTGAAGATCTGGCGTCATTATTTGTACGGTGTTCCCTGTGGGATTTACACTAATCACTGGAGTTTAGCGCACTTGTTCAGGCAGAAGGACCTCAATTTTCGTAGCGGAGGTGGTTGGAGCTATTCAAGGACTATGACATCACTATATTATACCACCTGGGGAAGGCCAATGTGGTGGCCGACACCTTAAGTCGCCGGGTGAAGAGTTTGGGGAGTTTTGCATAGATTTCGGCAGTTGAGAGGTCCTTAGCATTGAATGTCAGTACTTATCCAGTCAGTTCGTGAGATTGAATCTTTCAGAGCCTTTCCAAGTATTAGCTTGTGTGGTTTCTCAGTCTCCCCTTTATGACCGCATCAGAGAGTGCCAGTATGACAATCCCCACCTTTTGGTTCTTCAGGACAGGGTTCGACGGGGTGATGCCAGAGATGTCTCTATAGGGGATGATGGTGTGATGAGGATGCAGAGTCGGATCTTTGTGCCCAATGTGGATTGGCTTCGGGAGTTGATTCTTGAGGAGGCCCAATCTCGCGATACTCCATTCATCCGGGTGCCGCAAAGATGTACCAGGACCTGAGACATCACTATTGGTAGGGAAGGATGAAAAAGGACATAGTTGAATTTGTGGCCAAGTGTCTAACTGTCAGCAAGTTAAATATGAGCATCAGAGGTCGGGAGGATTGCTTCAGTAGATTGAGCTCCCAGAGTGAAAGAGGGAGCGTATCACCATGGACTTTGTGGTTGGACTTCGTCGGACTTTGAGAAAGTTCGATGCTATTTGAGTGATCGTGGATCGGCTGACCAAGTCAGCCCATTTCATTTCAGTGTTGACTTCATACTCCTCAGAGAGGTTGGCTGAGATTTATATCAGGGAGATTGTTTGCCTTCACGGTATTCCAGTATCTATCATTTTAGATAGAGGTACACAGTTCACTTCACAGTTCTAGAGAGACGTTCAGCGGGAGCTAGGCACCAGGGTAGAGTAAAGCACAACCTTTCACCCCCAGACGGACGGGCAGACCAAGCGCACGATTCAGATTCTTGAGGATATGCTCCGTGCCTCTGTGATGGATTTTGGAGGGTCATGGGACCAATACTTACCACTTGCAGAGTTTGCTTATAATAACAGCTATCAGTCCAGCATTCAGATGGCACCGTATGAGGCTTTGTACAATACACGATTCCGGTCTCCAGTGGGATGGTTTGAGTCGGGCGAGGCCCAATGGTTGGTACACATTTGGTCCAGGATGCCCAGGACAAGGTGAAGGTGATTCAGGAGAGACTTCGCACAGCTCAGTCCAGGCATAAGAGTTATGCGGACCAGAAGGTTCATGATTTGGCATTTATGGCTGGTGATCGGGTTTTGCTTCGGGTATCGCCTATGAAGGGCGTCATGAGGTTCGGGATAAGGGTAAGCTGAGTCCAAGATTCATTGGTCCTTTTGAGATATTGCGGTATGTTGGGGAGGTTGATTATGAGTTGGCCTTGCCTCCCAGCCTAGCAGGAGTTAATCTGGTATTCCACGTCTTTATGCTCCGAAAATATCATGGTGATCCGACTCATGTATTGGATTTCAGTTCAGTCCAGTTGGACAAGGATTTATCATATGTTGAGGAGCCAGTAGCTATATTGGACAAGTAGGTCAGAAAGCTCAGGTCGAAGCATAGTGCCTCAGTAAAGGTTCAATTGAGGGGTCAGCCGGTCGAGGAAGCGACTTGGGAGACCGAGCAGGATATGCTCAGCCAGTACCCTCATATTTTCACAGCTTCAGGTATGTCTTTATACTCATTCGAGGACGAATAATTTTCTTAAGAGGGGGAGAATGTAACGACCCGGTCGGTCGTTTTGAGAGTTAGCGCCACGATCCCCTAATAACTGTTTTTGCCCATGTTTGTTTCTACTTATGGGACTTGCCGGAGTCTTTAGTTGTTGAATTCGGAGAGTTTTGGGACACGTAGTCCCTAAATATGAGTTTAAGCTTTAGAAATCGGACCATAGTTGGAACTGTGTGAAGACGGATTCGAATGGAATTTTGTCGACTCTGTTAGCTCCGTTGAGTTATTTCGGGGTCAAGAGCATGTCCAGAAAGTGTTTTCGAGGTCTGTAGTAAATTTAGGCTTGAATTGGAGAAAGTTAGAATTTTGGTGATTTCGGCCGATAGGTGAAATTTTGATATCGGGCTCGGAATGGAATTTTGCAAGTGGCAACAGGTCCGTAGTGTCATTTATGACATGTGTGTCAAATTTGAGGGCGTTCAGACTAGTTTTGACGTGTTTCGGCATCGGTTGTAGAATTTGGAAAATTTCTAAGTTCTTAGGTTTGAATCCATGTATAATTCTTGTTTTTGGTGTTATGTGATGTGGTTTGAAGGCTCGACTAAGTTCTAATGAGGTATTAGGACTGGTTGGTAGGTTTGGTTGAGGTCCCGAGGGGCTCGGGTGTGTTTCGGATGCTCAACGTGCTAATTTTTGGACTTAAAGTGATCAGATTTTTGCTGGTGCTTGTGTCCTTCTATGTGATCGCGTGAAGGGCACCGCAATTGTGAAGGCTGATCTGGGCCAGGGGAAGAATATTTCTTCGCGTTAGCGTGAGGGTGTATGCGAACGCGTAGGTTTGGGTCAGTGATGAATTGCGAACGCGTGGGCTAGGCCGCGTTCGCGTAGAAGAAATAAGGCGGTAGGGATTTTTAGTTTTTCTCTACGCGGTCGCGTGAAGCCAACCGCGACCGCGTAGGCTTGAGGGAAGATCAACATTGTGTTCGCGAACGGGCTCCCGCGTTCGTGTAGAGTAAAATGAGGCAAGTTTATTGTTGCTCTTCGCGATCGCGACTGGTTGTCCACGATCGCAGTGAATGTTTACCTAGGCAGATTTTAAAAGACCCAAACTGAGGGTTTAAGCCAAAATTCATAATTTGAACTTGGGAGCTCGGGGATTGGCGATTTTTGGAGAGAATTTCACCTGGGTGTTTTGGGTAAGTAATTCTTACTCGGTTTTGATTAATTTCCACGAGCCTATGCTTAATTTCATTCTTTAAATTCGAATTTGGGGTGGAAATTTGGGGAAAATTGAGTAAAGGCCGAATTTTTTGGTTTTGATCGAGATTTTGGCATCCGATTTGAGTAAATTTTATATGGTTAGACTCGTAAGTGAATGGGTGTTCGGAATTTGTAACTTTTACCCGATTCTGACACGTGGGCCCGGGAGACTTTTGGGGCGATTTTCCTAATTTCGCATATTAGCTTCAAATTTATTAGTTAGATTAATTTCTTAAAGTTATATTTGCATTATACAATTGAATTGAATAGATTTCGGCCATTTGGAGTCGGGTACTCGTGGCAAGAACGTGATTTCGGGTTGAGTTGAAGCGTCGAGGTAAGTGGCTTGCCTAACTCTGTGTTGGGGACTTCCCCTTAGTTTTGACATTTATTTGTTGTGTGGGCACCGTGAACGTGAGGTGACGAGTACGTACACGGGACATTTGTTGCTAAAATTATGTTTTTCCTTCACGTGTTGTAAATCATTTTACTCCTATTACATTGCATACTGTGTTAATTGTTTAGCTTAGATTAGGGAAAGCATGCCTACCTGTTTCATATTAATTTTCCTATCTAATACTCTGTGCACCATGTTTAGTTAGTTTTATTTCTTGTCCTACCTGTGATTTGATAAATTATTTAAAAATTAATGCCTTATTTGACATTCATCCGCACTGCATATTTAAATTGGGGACTACAAACGTATTCTGGGAGATCCCCTTTGTACTGCATATCTAAATTGGGGACTACGGACGTATTCTGGGAGATCCCCCTTGTACTGCATATTTAAATTGAGGACTACAGACGTATTCTTAGAGATCCCCCAGGTACTGCATATTTATTTTGGAACTACGGAACGGTATCCCGGGAGATTCCACATTGTGATCTGTTGTGCTGAGTCGAGGGCTCACTTTACTGTTATGTTTTAAATTGTTTCTTTGTAACTGCTTATGGTAGAAACTACTTATCTTTTCCACTGATTTAAACTTTATTATTTACAAATCCAGTAGAGCCTTAACCTGAACTTGTCACTACTTGACTGGGGTTAGGCTCGACACTTACTGGGTACCTGTGGTGTACTCATGCCCTTTCCAGCACATATTTTTCGTGTGCAGACTCAGTTCATGTTCTCAGTCGCGTTGCTAGTGATCGTTGTAGCTCTTATCTGGAGACCGTAAGGTATTTCTGTCGCATCTGCGCAAGCCTCCGAGTGAACTTTCATTCTATCTTATAGAGACATTTACTATGTACTTTTCCGTTCTTGTATAGAGCTACAATAGTATAGAAGCTTGTGACAATTCGGGTCTTGGGGTATGTATTGTACATGCCGAGCGACGTTGTTATGCTCATTTTGATTTTTCCTTTCCTGTCTTTAATTTTATCGCATTTAATTAAGTTTTTTCTGCCAATTTAGGCTTACCTAGTCGTAGAGACTAGGTGTCGTCACGATACCTTTCATAGGGTTAATCGGGTTGTGACATCATGACACCCTTCATGGGTGACACCCGCAGCAACACTCTCTCCCCGACCATGATTACCATATCACGAACTCTACGATCACCATAACTCTTTTTCCTGGACTAAGCTGTGCGAAGTCGATCCTGTATAATCTTCACCTTTTCCAAGGCCTCCTGTACTAAATCTGTACCGAACAACCGAGCCTCCCCCGACTCAAACCACCCAACTAGAGACCGTCACTGTCTACCATATAATGCCCATAGGGAGCCATCTTAATGCGTGACTAGTATCTGTTGTTGTAGGCAAACTCTACAAGGGGCAAGAACTGATCCCACGATCCTCCGAAGTCTATAACACAATCGCGGAGCATATCCTCCAAGATCTAAATAGTACGCTCGAACTGCCCGTCCTTCTAAGGATGAAATGATGTGCTCAACTCAACCCGTGTACACACCTCACGATGTACTAGCCTCCAGAGGTGCGAGGTAAACTACCTCGATCAGAAATGATAGACACGAGCACACCGTAAAGACGGACGATCTCCCGAATATAAATCTCTGCCAACCGCTCTGAAGAATAGGTAACTGCCACAGGAATGAAGTGTGCTGACATAGTCAGCCTATCCAGAATGACCCTAACGGCATCAAACTTCCTCCAAGTCCGTGGGAGTCCAACAACAAAGTCCATAGTTATACGCTTCCACTTCCACTCAGGAATCTCCATCTGCTGAAGCAAACCACTGGGTCTCTGATGCTCATACTTCACCTGCTGAAATTCAGGCACCGAGCTACATAAGTAACTATATCCTTCTTCATCCTCCTCCACCAATAATGTTGCAGCAAATCCTGATACATCATGGCGGCTCCCGGGTGAATAGAATACCGGGAATTGTGAGCCTCCATAAGGATCAACTCACGAAGCCCATCAACATTAGGCACACACACACGACCATGCATCCTCAAAACTTCGCCATCTCTAACAGTAACCTGCTTGGCACCAGCGTGCCGCACTGTGTCTCGAAGGACCAACAAATGAGGGTCATCATACTGTCGATCTCTGATACGCTCAAACAAGGAAGACCGAGCGACTGTGCAAGCTAGAACACGACTGGGCTATGAAATATCCAATCTTGCCAACTGATAGGCCAAAGTCTGAACATCGGATGCTAGTGGCCTCTCACTGACTGGAATGAACGCAAGGTTGTACATACTTGATGCCTTCCTACTCAATGCGTCGGCCACCACATTGGCCTTCCCCGGATGACACAAGATGGTGATATCATAGTCTTTCAATTGCTCCAACCACCTCCTCTTCCTCAAATTGAGATCCTTTTGCTTTAAAAAATACTGAAGGCTGCGATGATCCGTGAAAACCTCACACGAAATGCCATAAAGATAGTGCCTCCAAATCTTCAGCGCATGAACAATGGATGCCAACTCTAAATCATGGACAGGGCAATTCTTCTCGTGAACCTTCAACTACTGAGACGCATACGCAATCACACTGCCCTCCTGCATCAATACTGCTCCGAGCCCAACACGGGGGGCATCACAATATACTATGTATGATCCTGAACCTGATTGTAACACCAACACAAGTGTTGTGGTCGAAGCCATCTTGAGCTTCTGAAAACTCGCCTTACACTCGTCCGACCATATTAACGGGGCACCCTTCTGGGTCAACCTGGTTAACAGTGTTGCTATAGATGAAAACCCCTCCACATATCGACGGTAATAACCTGCCAAACCCAAGAAGCTCTTGATCTTTGTGGCTAAAGTGGGCCTAGGATAGTTCTTGACTGCCTCAATCTTCTTAGGATCCACCTGAAGGCCCTCTGCTGATACAACATGGCCCAAGAAAACAGCTAAATCCAACAAAACCTCGCACTTCAAAAATTTATCATACGATTGATTATCCCTTAGATTCTAGAACATTATCCTAAGGTGTTGCTCATGCTCCTCCCAACTGCGAGAGTATATCAAGATGTCATCAATAAACACAATCACAAAGGAATCAAAATAGGGCTTGAACACTCAGTTTATCAAATCCATAAATGCAACTAGGGCGTTGGTCAACCCAAAGGACATCACCAAAAACTCATAGTGCCCATACCGCGTTTGAAAAGCTATCTTAGGGACATCAGATGCCCTAATCCTCAACTGACGGTAGCCATGTGTCACGACCCCAAATCCTAACAGGCCGTGATGGCGCCTATCGTGGAACTAGGCTAGCCAACCATCACATTGCTACGCTTTTGTTCAATTAAAATAGTTCACAATTAAATAATAAGCAAGCAACCACATCATAATTAATAATAATAAGTCTTAGCGTCCCCTTAATACTCTAAACAAACCTCCCAAGAACTGGAGTCAATAGTCATGAGCATCTAGGAATAAATAAATTTAACTCGGCTAAAACTATAATATATGTCTCTGAATCAAAGGCTAAGACTAAATAAGGAAGGGAAGTGGAGAAGTTGTGGACGCTGGACAGCTACCTCAAAATCCCGTGAAATGCTGCTATCAACTGCGTCAGCCACTGCTGCGAACTAGTACCTGCATGTGTGCACAGAGGCACAGGGAGTCTTTATGAGTACGCCAACTCAGTAGTAATGAAAATAAATCACAGTCTGAGTAATATAAACACACAGAACATGTACACAATTCCACAAACCAGTAAAACACCAAGTCACCACGTAGTATTCATCAAATAATGAGTTCGAAATCAGTTTTCAGAAAAACCTTCGAAACAAGTGCAATATCAGTATATCTCAGTAAAATTCTCAGTAAAACCAGTGTGAAAACGAAGTAAATCATAGTTTGAAAACTCAGTAAAATCTTTCATAAAACTGCCCCTCGGGCCAAAATCATTTATCGTAACCATTGCCCATCAGGCATCCTCACAATCACTCTGCCCATCAGGCATCCTCACAATCACTCTGCCCATCAGGCATCCTCACAGTCACTCTGCCCATCAGGCATCCTCACAATCACTCTTCATAAGCCCCGCGAGCATCACTCATTCGGTACCGGCGCTCATTGGGGGTGTGTTACAGACTCCGGGGGGGATTCTACAGCCCAAGCGAAATAATAAGCCACAACATGGACTAATTCACACACAATATAGGCCCGCAGACTCACTCATATCATATCATCCTCACAATATAGGCCAGCAGCCTCACTCAGCCAGACACTCTCAAATTTCCCTTCAGGCCATAAATATACCGGGTTCTCGATCCAAAAGCAGTATTTCATTTTCAAGAAGTAGTATCAAAATACTCTGAGTGTCAAAAAAATTTCACAGAAAAGACTGAGTGAAAAATCATAACATAGCAGTGAGGAAAACATAGTAAACACATCCCTCAAAGGGTAAACAAGTCGGCACTAGGCCCCAAACACGGCTTACAGCCCAATTCATATCACAATAAAATAATACTATTTAAGCAAAGGCTTAAAAATCGGTTTCGCAACTCAATAGTCGCCTAAATAGGAAACATGTTCCAAAGTTTCCACCTTTTTATTTCAAAACCCGTGAAAGGGTGCATAGTCCGGGGTTTCATACCCTCAGGACAGGATTTAAAGACATTACTTACCTCAAAACTAGCCCGAAAACTATTCCGCAATGCGCTTGCCTCTCGAATCAACCTCTGAAGGCTCCAAATCTACAAAGTTCATATTTTATCATCAATATGGGCATAAGGAACAATTTCCAATCGAAAGATATCAAGTTTACTCAAAAATCCGAATTCGGTCAAAACCCGACCCCCGAGCCCGCGTCCCGAAACTCAGAACTTTTTACAGAAACGTGTTCTTCATCTTCCCACGAGTCCGTACATATAAAGAACACCAAAATCGGAGTCCGTTTGACCCTTCAAATCGACCCTTGAATGTCTCAAATCTCAAGCCCTAAAACCTAATTTTTCTACTGAATTTCCATGAATTTACACTGGTTTTATGCTCTATAATCACCCATGATCGAGTTTTAATTATTAGAACACTTACCTCTATGATGAACAAGAATTTCCCTCTTCAAAATCGCCCCCAAGAGCTCTTTTCCGTACAACAATGGTGAAAAAGAGGGTTTAAGTTGCGGAGGAAATATTTAAATATGCCCAATATTTTACTCTCCGAGATCACGGTCAAACACACGCAATCGCACAGTACAAATTCCCCCCCCCCCTTCTCCGCGATCGCAAATCCCCTCATGCGATCGCACATTGTATTTTTCCAGACATCCCACGCGCCCAAATTACCTTGTGGGATCGCACCCTCACCTACGCGATCGCACTGCTTTATTTCCTTCTACTCTGCGATCGCATCTCTACACCTGCGATCGCAGAGAGCATTTTTCACCTGCCCCAAATTAACTCTCTGCGATCGATTACTTCTCCTGCGATCGCAGTGAACAAAATCACTGTGCAAAAACACTAGAAAACCCGCAATTGTTCTAAGTCCAAATGAGTCCGCTAATCACTCGAAACCACTCCCGAGCCCCTCGGGACCCCAACCAAACTTACCAAAATATCCCATAACATCATTCAAACTTATTTGCACTCTAAAAATATCAAAACTAACATCAAAACACCAAAATTACATCGGATTCAAGCCTAAGAACTTTGAAATTTCTAAAATTCACCAATGATGCCGAAACTATCCAAATCAACTCCGTTTGACCTGATATTTTGCAGACAAGTCCAAAATGACATTACGAACATGTCCCAACTGTCGGAATTCCATTTCGACCTCGATAGCCTATTTTCCACTGCCGTCCAGAAATCGCCAAAAACTAACTTCCCCAATTAAGGCCTAATTCTACACAGGACATCACAAAATTATTCTGAACACACCCCTAAGTCCCAAATCACCTAACGAAGCTATCCAAGCCATAAAATCCGCATTCCGAGGTCGTTTACCAATAAGTCAACTCTTAGTTGACTTTTCCCATTTTAAGGCTATTTTTAAGGACTAAGTGCCTGAGTTCTTATTTAACCATTTCGATTTCAAGCCTATCAACTCTAACACATTAATAATAGAATACCCAATCTATAATAAGTCAATAACAACAATTAAAATGCAGGTTTCACATAACGACAGACATGGTCGTTACACCATATCTCAAATTGAACTTCAAAAACACCTTGCCACCCTGAAGCTGATCAAATAAACCATTAATCCTCGGCCATGGATAATTATTCTTGATGGTGACTTTGTTCAACTGCTGATAATCTATACACATCCTCATAGACCCATTCTTCTTCTTCACAAACAAAATTGGTCTACCCTAGGGCGAGACACTAGGTCTAATAAAGCCCTTATCAAGCAAATCTTGCAATTGTTCATTCAATTCTTTCAACTCTGGTGGGGCCATCTGGTATGGCGGAATGGAAATGGACTGAGTGCCCGGAGCCAAATCAATAGAAATATCCCTGTCGGGCAGCATCCCCGGCAGGTTTGCAGGAAATACCTCTAGAAACTCACGAACAACAGGCACAGAATCCATAGAAGGGACCTCCGCACTAGAATCACGAGCATAAGCCAAATAGGCCAAACACCCCTTCTCGACCATACGCTGAGCGTTCATATAAAAAATAACAATGCTGGTAGAATTACCAAGAGTCCCTCTCCACTCCAATCGAGGCAATCCCGGCAAGACTAAGGTAACTATCTTGGTGTGACGATACAAAATAGCGTGATAAGGTAACAACCAATCTGTCACGACCCAAAACCTGGTTCAGGTCGTGATGGCACCTAACGGCGAGGTTAGGCAAGCCAACATATAAATCCCCAGGAGTTACAACCCCGAAACTCGTTTATTCCAGTTATTTATTATTTATAACAAATAAAATACGTAATGTAGCAGCGATATGAGGTAAGGCCGTAGATACAAGCTGAACCACAACTAGGCCAAATATGTACAACCCCGAATCCCAACATAACCACCAAGTGTGTGCCAGGACTAGTGTCACAATGTCAACGGGTGGCTACATAGATACAACAACTGAAATATATATATATATATATATATATATATATATATATATA